>VXBL01003319.1:157644-191143 GCA_013400195.1 Aramus guarauna
CCCTCCTCTGCCCCGCGGCGCTCCTCCGCGCCAGCGGGGGGCGGGAGCTGTCGCCGCCACCGCCCTGACGGGAGCCGCTCCCGCGTCGCGCCGCTTCCGGGCCGGGCCTCGGCCATGGCGACGGGCGCCAGGAAGGCAGTGTAAGCGGGCCGGGCCGCGGCGGGGGGCAGGCGGGCGGGCTCGGCCCGGCTCCGCTCCGGTCNAGAGGCCCCCGCCGCTTCTAGGGCACCGCACCACCCTCCCCCCCACCCCCATCGCCAGTGCCACACGTCCCGGCACACGGCGTCTTGTCGCCTCCTTCTGGGCTGCAGCTTCTCTGATTAGCTGAGGAGTGGGAAGCTGAAACGCCAGATAGAGTGCCCTTTGGGCTGGGGGTCTCCTGCATCGGGGAGACCTTTTAGAGGACTGCGAGGGCACTCATTTAAGTACGAGCTTTGCTTGGCTCCTGTTCCTGAGTGTTAGTGAGGCTCAGCCTGCCCAAGGACAGGCTTGGGAAGAAGGAAGTGCTTATGACAATGATCCAGAGAAAATGAGGCAATGGCCAGATATTTGTCAGGACTCTCATCCTGACTGATCTGGCTGCACACGCTAAAGCCAACAAGCCAGTGGCAGGTCCTGAAAAGATTAGAAAGTGCTATTCAGAAGATTAGAGAGGATTCTCAGCTTGGGCAGTGAGAAAGCCTACCCACTCCTGCTGAATGCAGAATATATCTGTGGTTTTGACAGTATGAGGCTACAGAGGATAAAATATTTGTCATTGTTACAATTCATGGATAATGAATTGCTGTAGCAGTGTGTGATCTATGTTGCCTTTATACTTCTGTGCAGTAAAGCTACCTTGGTAAAAGAAGATGATGTGTTTATTCCAGAGTATTAAGCAGTCTATAAATACTCTGGCTCTGGTTTATTTTGTTTTAAGTCTTTATACTTTACCTTCTTTCTTTCCCCCAAATATTTTTGTATTGCCTAGAATGACAAAAGTGGATATCAAGAATTACCTTGAAAAAATATACAATGTGCCAGTAGCTGCTGTGAGGACCAGGATACAGTATGGTAAGTGCAGTTGAGTAATTCAAAAGGATAAATTACAGCATCACTACACAGCCAGAATAGAGTTTTCCTCTTAAAAGGTCCATTAGATTTCAAAAAATTGTGGTTCCAGGTACTTAGCTGGTGATGTCTGTCAGCTTAGTTGTTTATTTGTCCCTTCAAATGAATATGCACCACTTCTTACTTGAATGCTTTGATTAGATTATGACATAAGTTTTGTTTTAAAAAGAAGAATCTGAATTTAAAAAGCCTCATCATCTTGACAGTTAACCTAGCTTGTTCCATATGCTTTTGTAGTTGGTACCATTTCTCCGTGAAGTTCAGTGGGTGTCTCACTTCAGAAGGTAATGCTTCATGTGTTTTCATAAAATTAGTAATTAATCTCAGCTATAGCCTTTAAAAAAGTGAGTTGAGATTACCTGGCATACACACATGGGAGGTGTTATAGTCTAACAAAAGGCAAAGTTTGTAGAGCAAAGAAAAAAATACTCTGTTAGACCAGTAGATAATGTCAGAAAAACACATTGACAAACTTTCAATTTTTCATCACCTGTTGTTACCGCGTTTCTGCTACAGACTTGTATGCTTCCACTCATGGTGTTTCTCCCCTGTGTCAACCCTACAAAATTTACCCCAAACAAAAAAACCAACATAAAACCAACCAAAGAGAAAAAGAAAAAAAACATTGCCAGTTTAAGTTGTGCTGAATTCTGACTTGGAACAAAGGGACCCACCTCTAACTGAGATAAGCTAAATGATAAGCTAAATTTATATAGAGTCACCTTTACATCTTCGCCAGAGCTTCTCTGACTGCAGTTTGCATGTGGTGCAAAGTCAGGAATATAATTTTCATGTTATTTACCTTTTCGATCACCAGGGAGTGCATTAATCAAATGGAGAGTGACTTGTTGGTTAGGACATTTTTGGCTGAGTTGTTCTTTTTTCATGTAGAGACTCTAGCAAAGGAATTGATTGATGTGTTTATAATGGTAATAGTATGGATGATTTTATAATAGGCATAGGAAAAAAGAACTGTAATAGTGAAAAATGGAAAATGAAGCTTCAAAATAAAGTTGTAAAACTCAGAACGTATAAAAGAAGAAAAAGAAAACAGAAAGATCGTATGTGATATGGTTATGTGAAAAATAGAATTAAATAAAGCCTTAAATACCAAACACATGCAGTTCCAAACAGCACTGAAAAATATTCATGCTTGTCTTTATAACCATTTCATCCTCCACTGCTAATGGAAGTGATGATAGAATGTATATGTTCAGGGATAAAAGAGGAAAGGGGGGTTAGAGTGTCTAATAATTTGAAAGCTTTAATGTCTGCCTAACAGGGAATAAATTTAATTTCCCACTCAGTTGCGACCAGCATACTTGCACAAGGTCAAGGTACTTTGCTGTTTTTGGATGTGGAGTGTGATTTCCTACTGTATAAACAGTAGATCCAGCTCATTAGCTGGGTTGTAAAAATCGACAAATTTGAAGCTGCTTAGTGGTCATTTCCTTCTTGTCTTCCTGAAGCTGTTGATATTGGGAGGACAGTTTGTCACTCCTGGCCCCCTACTCAGGAGACTTAGCTCTGCACTGCTTTGCAAACTTTGTGTGTGTGATGTGAAGGCACAAAGGTGTCAGCAGCCTGAGTCTGTTGATGCCTCTGTTCCCTACTTGAGGAGAATAGTATCTACTAATTTCAGTACATCTTAGTAATTGTGATACTGTGTTGGTACTGAAGAAAGAGTAATCTTAATAAATCAGAACTAGTGAAGTCTCTCCTTCAGCTTGGCCTTGCTTTGGGGAACTTGGAAGTCCTGGGAAGTAAAAGGTGGGATTATCTTCATTTCTGCAGGTGCAAACAACAAGAGGAATCACAAGAATCAGAGAGTGAAGAAGCCAGATTACAAGGTTGCCTATGTACAGCTGGTGAGTTAACATGGATACTTGTGGGGAAAGAGGGACTGTTAATCAGCCAAGCTAGAAATAATGTTCCCTGAATTGTCCAATTGGCTGAATATTCTTCCAATCCTCTAATAATGACATTTTCCTTAATACCTTCCAGAATGTATAAAGAGATTTAAATGACTTAGTCTAAAAATCAACTTCAAACAAATGGTTAGTTTTCAAGTCCCATATTTGTTTGAGGTCTGTATGTAAGTTACGGTCTGATGTCATATGGTGCTGCTTTGCCAGTGAGTTTCATGCTGACCCTGTGCTCTGTGTGCTGGAAGGTTCATGACTTGTCTGGTTGATTGCTGAAATGTCCAGTAAGTGAAAGAATATATTGTAAAGGTACGGAACTTCTTATTAAAGCTTTTTGAATTTCAGAGAAGACTAAGGCATATTCCTTGGAGAGCTTTTAGTCATGTCTAACAAGCATGCTTTGTGGCTAAAACGGGTTCTGAAACATATGTTGGTTGCCCAGTGGAAAAGGAGCTTCATGTTCTTACGAATTTCTCTCATAACAGAAGCATATTATAGTTTAGACTTCTCTTGGGCTTACCTGTCTCTATGCAAAAAAGAAATGTAACCAGTGACAGAAAACCCCTTCATGTACCAAAATTACAGTGAAGGAATGCTATTTATGGTTGTAAAACCATAAACTCAAAATTGCTGTTGGCAACACAACCTCAGTGTTACTCCATCCTGGGACAAGGATTCAGTGTGGGATGAACACTGTGTGATCTTAAAGACTGCGTAAGATTTTGTATGGACTTGGGGTCAAACTCAGGAGGCACAGACAATGGGAAATTTGATGGGTTTTAATTTTTCTGAGTTTAAATGTGCTTAGGAATTTTTCTCTAAGCCCCTTCTGGGAAGGGGAGTGGAAAGAAAAGTGAGGAAATTGTGTTTTTCTAGAGCCCTTACTTTCTACTAACATTATACATTATACTAGTCTTTTAAAGGCAACAGTTGTATTTAAATGAGGACTAACCTTGCTTTACTGTGCTGAAGTTAAAGGCAACCTCATCTCCATGAGGATTTTACATTACAATGGCTAAAAAACACATTCATTTTTCAAGGAAGAGCCTCTGCTTTGGTGGGCAAATTCTCCCTCCTGGATTGTCTGTGCTAGGTTTTTTGTCTGAGAGAGATCAGGTGTGAACGATTCATTAAGAACACAGCTGAAGAATTGAATGCCAGGAGTGATGATGTATCTTACAAGTTACTTTCTCTGAGTGTTCCCTGGTGGGTAATTGCAAGCACTTTCCATTGTCACGGCCTCTTGCTGGTAACTTCTTTGCTTTAGAAACTAGTTTCTCAAGATTGAAGCAGACATGGATCTTTAGTGAACTGTGGTCAGTTCTCAAACTTTTATTTCACTGTATTTAATGCAGCCCTGTTTCTTTTGTCTGCTGAGAAGGAGGTAGTTTGCAACTACTCTGGGGCAATGAGTGGGAAGCAAAATGCTGCTGTTCTGTGGAGCAAGCCACTCATATAAGGCAGTGCCTTTGTGCATTTATTTCACATCAAACCTCTGAACCTAGAATAATTGCCATTACCTTAAGGGCAGCTCCATGATGGAGACGAGAATTACTCAAACTAGCTTGGCACTGGAGGCAGTTGGACAGCAGTAACTCTGGTCATTGATCCAG
Organism: Aramus guarauna; assembly: GCA_013400195.1. NCBI lineage: Eukaryota > Metazoa > Chordata > Aves > Gruiformes > Aramidae > Aramus > Aramus guarauna. The sequence goes on from VXBL01003319.1 coordinate 162,293, forward strand.
CCTCTTGTTTTGTCTGCTGGGCAAATTAGCCTGCGCAGAGCCCCATGGTACTGTGGCTGAGGACTACTCTTGGTACATCAGACAGCAAGTGTCCCTTACTGCGTTGTGCTGTACTGTATTATGATAAGTTTTTTAAAGAATGCCATCTGACCCATGAATGGGGTCAGGGGACCACCCTGTGGTGTTGTACTTTGTCCCAAGTGAAGGAATCCTGACCACTTACTAAACTTTTGTCAGTGAAGTGTATTTCCCCCTCACCTCATTCCTAGTCTCTTTGCTCTCTTTATTCTATTGTTGTTGTCTGTTAATTCCTTTAACGTTTAGGTTTGTCTGTTCTTTTTTCTTTCTCTTCTTCATTTTGTTCTTTGCTTTTCGTCACTAGCTCTGGTGTCTCAGACAATGAGTTCCTCATTCTGTGTTCACACCAGAGTGAGTGAGGCCAGAAACCCAGTGTCATTTGTGAAACTGAAGGTTTTGCCTTCATTCTCATTCATGGTGTGATTCAGGCCCTAACAGGCCCCATGCAGTCCATTGTTAATATCTGTCTAATTTAGGAAAATCTTTGGTAACCACTGTAAAATCCTTATTTTCATGAGAATTAGTTTGCATCTGCCGTGAGTTAGAGTAGCTGGGCTTTCCCACCATTTTTACCAGCTGTGTTTTCTCTCATTAATCCAGTTTCAAGTTAAAACTGCTTATGACTGGAAAAAAAAAAGGATGCATTTTTGGAAGGTCTAGGGTTGATCTTTCTATTGCCCACTAGGTGGAAGTATTGCTCTTTCCAGCATGACTTGGTAGCAGCTGTGGTGTGATTTACCTCAATGAAATTGAGTATATTCTCATGACCAGTTATGCTTCCCTGCTTCATAAAACATCACCTTATGTGTCCCAGCACAATATACATATCCATTAACTTACTGCAAGTGTCTCAAAGGTGGAAAGTGTATGAAGTCATAGTCAACATACCCTTAGGTGTCAGATTAGTGCCCCAGCTGTTCCACATGTAAGAATTGTTGTCCTTTCTTTTCCAAATACTATTTCTTGGAGATTCAGAGCTGTTTACTTTATTCTCAGGCTGTAACTGGACAAATACCTGATCTGTCCAAGCATAATATTTTCACACTAAAAAAGTACCTCAAATCATAGAAGGTTGTGGATCAACAATATCTTGCCATTCCAGACCCTGCCTGCCTTTTTTCCTCTTTTGGAATGTGGTGAGAAAGGTTTAAGCTAGAGATTTACGACCCTAGGTATCAAATGCTACTTTTTTTCACTTTTTTTTTTTTTTTTTAATTAAAAACAAAGCTATGTATCTTTGTGGAGTAGATAAAACGAATGTAATACAGCAACCTTTCTCCTTACTCCAGTATAGTTATAATTATCCTAATGTTATTAAAAAAAAAAGAAAAGAAAGCCAGTGGGAAACTTTACAGTTGCATCAACATCAGGGAAATTAAAAAAACCAAAACCAACAACATCCCCTCCTCCTCCTTCAGTGTTCTCACTGGTTTAGCTCAACAGGTGTTAGTACCCGTGGGAGCACAACTGTAGACAAGCCTCTGGAATCCAGACCTATTTTTAATTAAACCTGTTTTGAGAAATCTAATGGAGATGGCTGTAAAAAGGAGTCTGACCTTGTCAACGTTAGGACTAACACCTATTTAGCTGCATGAATGATGGCACTGGTGGGAACATTTTTGCAAATGCTTTCTCCTCAAACCCTGTTTAGAGTGTCCAGTATGTTCGTAGTAACTAACCATTTACACATCAAATGTGACAGCAGTTTTCTTTTGACATGTAGTGAATTCAGAGGAAACTTGGATGCTCTGTGCGCTATGTCATTCCTGTGTGGATTTTTGAAATTGCTTTCCGTGCTGTTTTACCATACGTTTTACCATCAGATATTACCACTGCAATAGTAGGAGAGTTGTTCGAATGCACTGGATTATTAAACTTAGCTGCGTTTGCTGCTACTGCTGGACCAAATCCCGTGCTGTTGGGAGTCCAACATTTTTTTTTAGTTAACAATACTATAAACATCACTTTTCTCCTAATTCTGAAGGACAGTAGTAAGTGCTTCAATTATCTAAATAATCAGAAGATCTCACATTTGTTTACATGATCAGTGTTTGCTGCGTCATTCCTACATAATGATATCTGTGCTGACCTTCCATTCCTAAACTTTTCAAGGGACGCAAAGGTCAGAGAAGTATAAGTGAGTTTATGCTGGATAATCCTACCAGCAATTTTCTGACATGAGGCTCAGCAGTGGAAAGGCTAACACTTGACTTCATAGGCCTAATTATGGTCACTTAACCTCTCATTAAAATGAATGGGGTGATTTGTACCACTCCACGTGATAACTCCTGCTACAAACTCAGAGAACAAGGTGTGTGTTCAGCCTTTCTAACGAAAACGGCTTGAAATCTAAAGGGAAAATACATGTTTGATGCTTCGGTCACTTTTTATTTTGAAGGATGTTAGCATTTAACAAATGAATCCTCATAAGACCTTGTATATAAATCAGTTTTACATTTGGGTAATGCTGAAGCGAGGATTAGAGTTGCGTAGGAATAGAAGTTTAATGGCTCCCATTTCTGTAATCTAAACACTGGACCACACATCTCACTTGTACATAATCTTAGAATTTGTAGGAAAAAGGGCAGTCTCTGGGAAGACCCTAAATTGAGAATAGCAATGCATAAAATCATCACATTGCCTTTATTTTTTAGGTGTTTTAATACCACCTCTCTGACTTGCTTTGTTTGCTTTATTTTTTAATTTTTTTTTTAACATTATAAGGGCTCACTTAGATGTAAGAGCGTGTGGTGGTAGGGCTTATCCTGACAAACTTCAGAGTATCAGTGTATCACCTCACATTGGTGAAAAAGTTCTTTTCCTGGCAGTGCAGCATCCAGTTCCAAGATAGACTAAATTATCTGAGCAAAATGGTTTTTTTACCAGTGTCTGTCTTTTTTACAGGGTTTTCTTTTTTAGGGATGACCTTGGTTAAATGGCTTGCAAAAGGTAAAACAGTGAACAAATACAAGGTTGAATATGCCAGCATTTCATGTTCAAGCAGTTTGCAAACCAGATAAAACCTTGTTGAACTTGGTAGAAATTTAGTTGTTTGCTTTATTTTGGTTAGGATTTAATTCTGAGGATCCGTTTATCATACGTTTGTCAAATGGTTAGTGTATAGAAGGGAAAACTTTTACAAAGAAAAAGTGTAAGAAAAAGCAGCACTGCGTAAAGGAGTGATGATCCCTCAATTCCTTTGGTAGGCATTTTTTTGACAAGGTGGCATATGAGCTTGAACCTCAGTAGCCTCTGGCATCGTGTGGAAGATGCACTGAATGTAAATATGCCTGGACAGACTCACAGTCCTTTGTGTAAGTTGATACCTTTTGGTATTTTTGAAATTTTGAAATACCCACGATACAGACTTCTTCTGAAAACTAGCTACTGAGCATGCACAACAGCTATTTTTCATACAGCTTTCATCACTTCAGAGTCTTACAGTGCAGTGTTACTGCATAGTATTGTTACTTAAGATTTATCAACCTTCAGTTCTCAGGGTGTAATGTCTTGGCTGTTTCGAATCGTGTCTGGCTGCCAGCCAAAATCAGAATTTCTTCACAAAACAAGAGCTGGAAAGACCCAACTTGTCTGTGCTGATTTTGATTTATTAAAAGACTCCAGATACAGATTGACATTTCCAGCTCAATATTTGACTTTCACCAGCCTTGAAATGGGAACTGTGAGCACTTTGATAAACAGCTGAAAGGTTTGTCTGGTTTCACTACAGCCTCTGTGCATATCTTTTTTTGGTTTTTTTCCCCTTCTTTTAAAAATAATAACTGTTTTGCAATGCTTAGTGAATTACCATGGATGTTGTTAGTATGCTTTAGGGACAGTTTTCCCTTATTCTCCAATAAGGGAAGTGCACTGGTGCTGGAAGCATACCAGAATGGAAGTGCTGCATAACAAGAACAGTCCCTTACTACACTGTTACCAATATAAATAGTTCTCAAATTTTCAGTGTAGGTGGTATGCCTACCATGTTAGCCTGAATTGTTTTCCTGATTTGCTTAACTAAAATGGCTTCCTCTCTGGGGCAGACGAGTCTTTAGAATGAGCCCTGTCTGTTCTATAGGTATCATGGGGCTGAGTGACCTGCCTGCAGTGCAGTTAAAGCACAGTAATTTTTTGTAATATAAACAAATTCTTTTCCAAATGCTTTAGTGTGTTAAAATCTTGGGCAGTGCTTGGCCTCAAGGGTGCTTGCTGCTGCTCCTACTTGTTTCAGTAAGCTACAGCTTTGGGATTGCTCAAGGACATTGATAAGGCCAGTTTCTGTGGCTTGAAATGGAACTATGCTTTAATTGTCATAGGACAGCTATTGTAAGCATACCTGTTGATAATTTAAAGGTACAAAAGAGTTGAAACCCCAGAGTGTACACCATGGAAAGGAAAACCTTGATTTTTTCCAGTTGATCTTATCCAGGCTAGAATCGAGGACAGAGCAATGTACACAGCCGCTCCCTTGTTTTTGTAGTATGGTCAGGCTCTTAGGAAACCCCCAAGAAATATGTGCTACAAAAACAACCGGAGCATTGCTGGATATGAGTTGATATTTCCTAGATTCTAGTCTGGATAAGCTCAACTGGCATAAGTCATGGTTTTTTCTTTCCAGAGTGTATGCTTGAGGTTTAAATTCTTTCACACCTGTAAATTACCAGGTTGAGTGTATAGGGCTAAATGGAACATAGCACACATTCAGCTGGGTCAGGAGCATGGTGACGTTTTTTTTTTTTATTTTATTTAATTATGTCACATTTCTGATCCCAGAATGTAGTATAGGTAGCTGTGTTGTGGAAGGCTCCTTTAATGTCCTTTGTGGAACCGTTTCATAACTGGGCCTCTTGTTTGATTATATTTATTGCACAAATGTAAAGAATGGCTAATCTGAAAAAAAACAAAAACCCAAATCACCCTATTTTCATCTGAAGCAATTAAATCCTTTGTTGAGATTTCTGTATGTGGTATTATGCCAAAGAAGTTAATGTATGGTAAGGTTTGTAAGTATTTTGGAGAATAATTTTAGACTTAAGAGCTATCAGTTATGAGTTTTATTATGCAGAGTCCCACATGGAATGGAAGGGCTGATATTGTTGAGTTTAATGAAGTTGTGCTTAGTGCAAACACCACTAAAAAGTGAGTAGATAATGTTAATGGGATAGAACATGTCCACAGAATAATGGTTTCCTGCTGTTAGATAAAAAACAGAGACCAAGCAAATATTTATTTTCCAAGTGGGAGACATAGATCTGATGATGACGTTTCACTGAAATTACTTGTCTGTTAGGCAGAATGACTGATGCAGATGTAATCACTTTAATCCCCTCAGTGATGTATTAAATGGATTGTTTCCACTGTAATTGTTTTACACTATAGTCTTTATTCCTGCTGATAAGAGACCTCTAATATCTATTATTCTGTATTCCCACATTACACCCTACAGTAACAGCTGCTAGGACTGTTATCTCCTACCCTTAGCTGAGATCTAAACAACTATAACCACTACCCATATCCTGAGTGTTAACATAATCAATGCCTGCTCCACCATGTATTTCCCCAATGGTATTACTTTCACAAAATCACTTAGTTTGCTCATCTTGTTTTTTCGGTATGACTCATACAACATCTTTTAGCTGGTTCAAAATCTTTGAAGAGGTGTCCATCTCCTGATCATTTTACCTGAAAAAAAAGATGTTGGTGTCTTAATATGCAGAAGAGGAGAGGCTGAAAGTTAGCTTTTTTTGGGGGGGAGTGAGGTATGTTTATCTTGGGGAGAGGGGTGGAAAGAGGTCTTGGGAGGTAAGAGGTACCATTTTGCGCTAGCTGAAACTTCAGGGTGGTCTTTCATTTTAAGTATATGCATCATAGCTACTGCAGAAAGGCTGGAATGTCTCTCTGACCATTTGTTTTCTCTTTAGGGCCAAGGACAAACCTTTCAGTTTCCCGACCTATTTCCAGAGAAAGAACAAGATGCAGAAACTCGCTCTTTTGATGACTTCAAGGATAAATACATGGAGAGAGAGAAGCAGAGACAGAAAGGTGACCCGAGACGAGGTGGAGTCCCCGATTGGTTTGGACTTTGATGCAACAAGCCAGCTGCCTTTCTTTAGGCTCAGGGGGATTTTGATCAGCAGAACTTGCACTCTTCCCTTCTTGTAATGACCGAATGTTTATTCTTGAGCAGTCCTTGGTAGTGTGTCTCTTCCTGGCTGTTTGTGCACAACTACAACAAAATGGCCCTAAAGAAATAAAAAGGTAAAATAAATCTGACTGCATCAGGTCTTTCCTGTGAACTTGCGGTCTAGTTCTAAAATGTGGAATTGTTTGTTTTTGTTTCTGACTGAGAGTGTCATTGTGCTTACCTTCTTCCTGCTTCTACAGGTTGTTTTGAGTCAAAGTAGGAGGCATTTCATTTCCCAGGATAAGTGTAGTTTGCATTGAATAGAATGTGTGAAGTCAAGATAGGTCAGAGGCAGACATGAAGGTGTAGATAACTTGACTATAGGCTTAGGACATTGAGTTCCCTTATTGCCAGTTATGGTGTACTCCTATCCTGTGAATTGCCTTCCTTTGCAAAGTGACCCCCTCCTTTCCTGGAGACATGTGTGTGATCTGATTGCACTCCTTTGTTGACGATTGTGTGGCATTTTGGAGACAGGGTTTATTAGCTAGGCTTGTGACTGGGCACGTGTGTATTTGATCCCCAGAAGCATCAGGAACAGACAAAGGTGGTGCACAGTCTGTGCTTGCTGTTGTGCTCTGCAGGTACTTGCCTCCTGTGGCCAGCTTGCCCTAGGAGCATTTACTGGCATGGCTGAGCTAGTATTCCTTCCCCTGTTGGCAGCTACCTTGCAGTCCTGGTAAGAGTCCTGTATGGACACGGTTGTACTGGTATAGAAATGCTTCTGCCAGTGTAGGCTGTTTTGTGCTCACGACTAATAAAAAGACTTTTTACTTTTTCTGGTGCAACTCCCTCTACTTCCAAGTTGCTGATGCCAGGGCAGTGGTGGAACTTTTCTAGGCCTTCAGGGCTGCCATGTTCAGGTTTTATATTTCTTGGCTCTGTGGCTGTTTTTCCTTGCTTTGATGAGATATTTCCTCTTTTCCTTTGTCAAGTAATGTGCTCTGCTGTTGTGTCAGAAACAGCAGGGGAAAAGGAGGACTAGGAAGGACTTCACCACAGGTAGAGAGGGATGTGTTTCTGCAGGCCATTGACTTCAACACCAGCATATGCAGGGTTAAACGTATGGCTAACGTTTCCCTGGCTTTTGAATTCTGCCACTTGGAGCAATTGGCAGGGTAGTGAATGAGCCCATGCCTTGCACGCTTCTACCCGGGTGCTCTCCTTTATTGTTCTGTGTCTGAACTTGTTTGGACAGCTAGCAAGATGTTTACAAGGAAACAGCTGTTCCCCAGAGAGGCAATCCAAGTAGGATTTTACGCACCCCCTTCTGTTCATTAGTCGCCTCTTTCCCCTTGCTACTTCCCTTCTGCACGACAGTCCATCTCCTTCTGTGGTTTGTTGCTTACAACCCCAGTGACTCTCCCACCCCCCTCTTTGTCCATTTTCCAAGGGGGATCGTGCGTGATGATCTAAGTTAGCTGGTGCTTAAACAGAGAGATGCTTTCAGAGAGGAGGGAGATAAGGGAGGATTTGCTACTCCTAGCCTGCCAGCAGAGTTACAATAGTAGATGTGGAAAAATACTGAGTTCACTGAAAACAGTTCTTATGTTTGGCATATCTGCAAAGCCAACACTTCCAGAGTTTTGTAGTGACATGTGAAACTCCAGGTTAAATCCGGAGCTGGCCTGCAGTATTAAAATAGGATGACTGAATTTGTCTAGATGCAAGGATCTCCTCTGCTGTGCACTAGCTCCCCACCACCCCCTCGTTTTTTAAATGTATTTTTTTAAAAGGGGCTGTTTCTCAAAATCCCAGCTCAGTGTGGAGCTGATCCATATCAGGGCTGCGGCTTTGTTCCCACAGTATAATGTTATGGAGTTTGTTATTTTTAGTTCACTTTCCTTTGTGGTCACCTCCAATATAGGTAACTTCATCTTCTTCGCCATGGTGAAGATAAAATGAAAAGAATTCATCTAGTGCTGCCATATATCTTTCTAACTGGTTGGTCAGCCTTGAGCAAGCAAACAGTCAGGTATGTGATAGCTCTGGATAAATAAGGCTGTATTTCATGTGTTAGGTGTAACAGCAAGAGATATAGTAACCATCAGCCTCTGCCTTCCCTGTTACGGTCCTCAGGAGAAGTTGGATTTGCCAGCTTCTGTAGTGGCATTGAGTACTCAAGCTGAGAGGAGTTTATTCGCAGTCCCAAATACGCTCTAGACTAAGTATCAAAAGCCCCTGGGTAGGTCTACCGTGCTTTGCTACTCTGTGATTTCTCTATAGGGGATTAATTTCTAGCTCATGTTCAAGACAGGTTTCTGTCTGGAGTGGCACAAAAGGGAAGAAATAGAGACATGAGAATACCCTTATCTATCTGAAGTTGCTGCAAGCAAATTTGGGCAGATACTCAAGCTGCTTGAGAGAGCAACATTACCAGCTACCTATAAAATAATATTCCTGTGAAATTAAGGTAAGATTAAAAAAAGAAAATTCAAAGCCCTTGACCCACCGTTCCTTTGCTTTAATGCTCCTGATTGCCATGGAAGTGGGCAATAAAAAGATGCCAAGTCTTTCCCAGTCCCTTGCTGGCCTGTGTTTCTGAAGAAGTGCCAGTACTTATATGATCTGGTGCTTCACAAATCCCATCCCTCAAACTGTACAGGCTAGAAGGTAACAGAGATGATACATGAATATGAAGGCAAAGATTATATCATGTACCAAACAGAAGTACAGCAAATGAGTGATGAAACTGGGACAAGGACTCAGAATTATGTAGTTTTGTTCACTAAACTGTGCTCCTTCCAGCACATCCTGATGTTTATTTTGGGTGATGCAAGGGATTGGCAGATGCGGTGAGGTCACATCTAGTCCTGCTATCAGAAGTGTCGAGCTGTCCTTGGCTATGTCAGCAGCCATACCTGTGGGCCAAGGATTTGGATATACGTGTGAATAACTTCTCCAAGGACAAAAGTAATGACTTGGTTGAAGAGGCTGATGTTTGCTGTGGGGCAGGAGAAGCCAGGTCCCGCACTTGGCCTGCACAGCTCTGCAGCTGCTGTCTTCTCTGACGTGCGAGGGAGTCGTTGAACGCAGTTTCTTTCCCCTCTGAACGTGTGCAACCCCCCAAAGAGAGTAACATGCTGGAACAGTCAGTGGATGCGCAATTGACTGCATCGGCCACTGTAGCGGAGAAAGGCGTCCAGCTATGATGAGTTTTGTCCCAGCAACACCAGTATACTTCAGAGGGAACATGCGATTGCTTTTTTGTTTGCTTGTATTTATTATTTTTAAAACAAGCCAGATGAAGTGGCTGTGTCCAGCGGCTTTCCTAGCATTACAGCTTTGAAATTAGTTTTGTTCTCGTAAGTCCTGCTCAGTTGGGTGCTAGAACAGGTTCCTTGTTGGTTGAAGTGGATCACATAAGAAAGTGTGAGTGTCTGCAGTTGACAAAATTACTGTGTCTTGTAACCACTTGTCACCTAAGCCTTGCCACCTGATCTCAGAGAGTGCAAATGTTTGTCTTGACAGTTACCTTGAAGTAGGAAAGCATATAGTGCAGCTCACTGGTGAGTGGTTAGACACAAAGTTGCGGTAGCTTCATCTTCTGTGTGTAAGCCACACAATGTCAGACTTAAGTACTGCCTGCAGATCAGTGGCCAGTTTTGCAGTCCTGGGCATCATTCCCTGTTTGCCAGTCTGCTGGTGGTTAAGAGGAGAAAAAAGGCTAAATAAAATGATAGGAAAGAAGTAAGTACAACCTTGTGGTAGATTCCAGAAAAGACATATTCTAATCGATTTAGCAAATATTCCTGCTCTGTGTGAAGGAAAGCCAGTAGGAAAATTTTGCTTACTTTTATCCGAGGCCATTTTGCTGTGAAAAATGTTTTCATCACTGGGGAGTTCCTGATCCATCCAGGTTATCCCAGTTATATTAAAGATGGAATTTTTTTCCCAGGAAAATTATTTTACTTACTTGAATTTTCAGCTCTCGTATGTTTGGAACGGCTTGCAGAGAGCGTTAGGGGTTGGATAGAGGATGTCTGCTTAGTGTGTGAAACAGGGCAAGGTACACAAAGCAAGCACTATTTTTGCTAGGAGGACTGAAAGCTGTAAAACCGTTATCTTGACAGTGCTGCTTTCTCCTGAAGTAGAGTTCAAGGACTGCTCAGAGTGCAATTTAAAACAGTTGTCTGAGAATGGCTTTCCAGGGTGGCTTATATGCCAAGGCTCATAGGTACCACAGCTAAAAAGGAACATTGTGGTAATCCCTTTTGACCTCGTGAATAACACAGACCATAAAATTTCATGCCGTAGTTTCTGTGCGTAGTCCAGAAGCTTGTGGTTGAATGTTACCTGGAGTGGATTTCAAGGCTTGAACTTGACAAGCAGTGCAGGACGAAGTAAGTTTCCTTGGATAAGCTGGGCCCAAACAGTGTGAAAGTCAGCAACATGTTATCATCTGTCCTGTGAATTTCTTCTTAAAGTGGTTGTAATGGAGAAAACTGAGTGCTGCTGCTTAGCAATCATGTGTTTGTAGAAAAGAGGTAATTTTTATAAATATTATTTTCCTTAAATGCAAAAGGTTTTAGACCAGCTAAGATGACATCCTGGTTGCGTGATTTCTTTTAGAGTGATTTATGGCTGTTTGGACAGAATTTAGCTCTTTGTGTATAGTACAGCTTATCAAAGTGAGTGCTGCCATTGTGGACACACCCAGCTTGCAGAATTCAGGAGATATCCCACAGTCACTTATTCTGTGGCCTGAGAACGCAGTAACTAGGGCCTGGTGCAAAACTAATTGTTTTTAATTACAAACTAGGACTAATTATCAGTCTCTTAACCTTTCCTGCCTTCAGCTGTTAATAAATTTTGCAAATGAAAAGTGATTGAAAGTTTGGAGAATTTGTGCAGTGCAGAATTGGGCACTGCATTTTCTTTGTGGCGACTGGGACTTTAGAGACCATCTTGAGGCCACGCACAGTATTCTAGGTAGGTAGATCTTCCTTGGGATCTGGCCCTCAGTTAGTGCTATCTATGTTTCATTTTCCAAAGTTCTTGGTTTAGGAATCAGACCAATGTCCGTAATTCAAGGCTTGGAAAACTTCCTTTCCTAAAAAAAGGCTTGGGAAATTCCCTCTGTGTGGTTTAGAAGTATTTTGACTGTCGCCTGTCTCTACGTACCTGGAAAAGAAAAATTTCTCAGAGGCAGAGCATAGTTTAGTGTAGCCAAGCAAGTGAAACAAGCTGTGGGGTAGGCAGGTGATACCCTCATCAGTGGAGGGAGAGGCCAGGGAGCTGTTCCGGATCCTGTGGCATGTTCCTGTGAGCCTATGCTGGAAACATAGAGCTGGTGAAGACCTGTTAGGTCAAATAGTACATCTCCTCAAATGAAGAGAGCCTGCTGCAGATAGAGCTGTGCCAGTGCTTGCACACATGGCAAACCCAGTGTGTGGTGTGTCACAACAGCTGTCAAAGACTGGTCGTCATACCCAGAGTCTCTAAACATCCTGTTTATCCTTGCAAGGAGGAACACTTGATTGAAAGATAAATACCAAAAAAAACCCCCACCCAAAACCCAACCCCAAAACTGGTGCTAGGAACAACATTTGCCCTTGGGCTAACAAACCTGAAAACAAAAGAAAATAAACATAGGATGGAGGCAAACAGATTTCTACACAAGGCCAAATTCTAAAAGAGATTTAGGAGCTTAGCTTGTTTTGGCATGCTTGAAAAAGAAAGAGTCGTCTGGGTGCCAGGATTCTTAGGGCTCCGTATGTGCGCGTGTGTGTCGGGGAAGAGCATGGGGAAAGATGGGGTGTCTGTAGTGATGTGAGGGGGGAATGGAGGACATTGGAGCTGCCAGAAAGCTTTGTGCAAGGTCACCCTTGGGGCATAGCTTGCACATTTTAATTTTTTTAAAAAATTAAACACGCTGAAAAAAAAAAAATCTCCAAGTTGGCAGCGAGATTTTTTTTTTTTCCCCTCTATTTGTTGTTCATTTGTTGCTGCACGGGAGGTCTGTTTACTTTGCTCAAGAGAATGAGGGACCCAAGAGACACTGCTCTGCATGCAAAGCTTTTATGGAAGGGGCTAGGGGAAGAGAAGGGGAGGAACTTCCAAGCCTTTTGAAACAGAGCTGAGTTTGTGGGCTGTTTCTTTTGCTTCTTTGCCCAATGCTTGTTGCGCCTGATGCTGCTACTGCTTATGCAGACATACCTGGCCCATGGACTTCAAAGATGGGTCCTACCGTTAAGGGCTGATTAGGCAAATCTCTACAGGTTGACCATAAGGAGCCCTAAGAAGCCCCAAGACTTGATGTTGAAGCTCTGAGTAGCTATCTTAACACCTCAGTGCCCCCTGCTCTGCCTATGGGACATCTCCTGACAGGTTGCTTTCAAACCGGAGCTGGTGCTGCTCTCTCCCACCACCCCCTTGTTAATGCTTTTGAATGAACTGGCCCTGAAGTTAGGGGACAATTTCTCCATGCCATTAGGATGCTCTCATGGATGAGCCAATGCAGCCCTTCATTCCAGGGATTTAGTGTTTTAAAGGGGACTTTTCCAGAGCTGTGTGGCATCCTGCTGCTGCTCTTTGTTGTTTTAGATGACTCAATCAAGTTCTGAATGCTTCAGTTTCCCCAGCGGGGCTTAATAGTGATTGTGACCCAACTGGAGATCCAGCAGAAGGAGGGGAAGCGGAGATCTGTATTACTTTTGCTTGCTGGCATCTCAGTGGATGAAGCAGCTTTGTCCAGCTAGATCTTCCTCGTGTCTTATGATGCTGAAACAACTAGAAAAGGACAGTGGGGAGAAAACTAAGGGTGCTGCACAAAGGAGGTGAATGTCTTTAGATGAACAGATGGGCACATCCCTGGGAATACTTCTTTTACATACTTCTAGGCTCTGGGCAGTGAGAACGGTGGCATGTAGTAGGCAGGTTATGGCAGTGTGAGGGAGGTCAAGGGAATGACCAATTAAAGCAATAGGTAATTCAGCTGGAGCAGACTTTGAAGCTATGTGGTGTTCTGCCATTTGGAGTTTTCTTACCCTTTTTGACTTGTGAGAGAGGAGAGGAACTGACACATCTGCCTATTATCTCAGTCTTGTGTTCAAAGCAGCTATTTTCTAAACCAAGTCAGTTCTTCTGTACTGCCCTAATGCATAGCAGGACAGAGAAATTTCAGTTGGCAGAGGGATTTTGCTCCTTTTATCTCCATGTTTCCTGTTTTAATCAACAGGAAAGCTGCTCATCAATCCTGGGACATCCTTCTGTGTTGTAAAGGATCCCTTAAATACTGGGACACACCATGTTGTTTTGGCCACTCCAAAAGGGGAGGGAGTTCCAGAGCCAGCTGTGATTGTAGTTAAGGAAACAAGAAAAGACCTCTTGTGAAAAGAGATTGAAAAGCCTGTAAATATCCATTCTAGATGAGGGAGGAGTGAGAGGCAACATGATTAGAGATGGGCTATCCAGAAATACCTCCCTTTAAGATATATGTGAGGGGGGACTGTCAGTGAAACAAGAAAGAGGGCAAGACAGAAACTGACACAGAAATATTTTCACTCAACATTGTGTTAGATTAGTGTTGTGCAATTCTTTGCCACAAAATATCGGGGCCAAGAACTTTGCTGGATGCAGACACACTCTGGCTGTTTCTGTGGATAACCAAGATATCAAAGAGCTAATGGTAATATTAAAAGAACAAGAGTTTTGGGAAGTCATCAGTGCCACATGCGTCAAGGCACAAGCTGACTCCAGCAGATGGAGGTGGGGATAGGAAAAGACTTATTTCCTTGAGAAGCAAAATAGCCTGCGAGCTGCCTCTTGCAGGGTTTCTTTTTCTGACCTCTGGATCAGCCCCTGTCATGTTGCAGAATCCCAGCTGAGATGGAGCTTGGGAAAGACGGCAAGCTGGGCAGCTGTCTCGGCTGCAGTACTTCTAGATGTGTTAGACCCTGTGGGAAGGTAGAGCACCTTCTGCATTCTTCATCTGTCAGTTGTGAGTATCTTGATTTTCCCACTTGCAAAAGAAAGGTCATTTCTATGGCTTGGGAATCAGGAGAGTGAACTTAATTTCAAACTGTGTTCAGCTAGGCTTGCATCAATTCCTTAACCTCTCTTTCTACCTTTGTTCTGTGTCATAGAAATTATCTAGGGATGATCACTCTCTTCTGCCACCACTTGTCTTTCTGGCTAACATCTAGGGGTCCTTAATGAAAAGTGCCCCCTCCATTCCCTCTATGGTTGATTGACACACAACACAAAATATCAATGTATTGAGGTTGAAGGCTGATTTAATAATTTGCTTTTTTTAATCACTCTTTTAACTACCTGGAAAAAGTATGGGAGCTTTGAACACCTGAGCTGTAGAGCCATGCCATTCAGTAACAACTCCTTAGTAAAAGAGCTGTTTATTGTATTTTCTTTTCACTGCTTTTAATAGCTATAAACAACCTCTGTGTGGAGTGTGTCTTAAAACTTGTGACCAGCTGGGTAAGGGGCCTTCGTATTGATTTCAAGCCTGTGGAGAGGAGAGCACAACAGGTCCCTGACTGCTTCAGCCACTTCCTGCCTGCCAAGGAATGCTGGAAACAGAGGTCATTATTGCACAAGTAATTAAAGGTTCATCAGCCCTACCTCTCTGATTGCTTAAGGCCATTGTAGTAAGGGACAAATACTCCTGCTTGCCCACTGTTATTTGTTTTCTGCTTGCTCTGTTTTTCTTGGCTTGAGAAAAGGAATTATGAAGACTCTTGAGTAGGATCTGGGAGTGCTGCGGTCTAATGCATTTGGCTGTGGCCCTGGGTATGCTGTGGAACGCTCTCATACTGAGAAGTGGAGTGTCTTCAAGGCCCCCTCTCTTCCTTCTTGTCCCCCAAATCCAGACACCAGAGATGTGATGGTTCTCAAAAAAGCGGGTCCAAGTTGCCCAGGCCCTGACACAGGGTGGACGAAGAAGCTGGGCTTGGGGATGTCTGTAGAGCAGCGCCTCTGAATGGCAGAAGCTCCTCCTGCCCTCATATTAGCAGATGCAGGGATTTTACTACAGCTGAATTGGACTCCAAAAAAGTGCGATTGGCTTGTAATGGGCGGGTTTCCTATGGATTTTCTTAAAGGGATTCTTTTCTCTTTCTGTGGTTTGAACTCTGAAGTTCAGTTTTTTGCATGTTTTCTCTCTGTTACAGTATGCAAGAAATTACTTTCTTTGTCTTTTAGACACTGAGACTTGCATATGGGGAGGGGCCTCAAAAAAAAAAGTACCAAATATTGTGAGTCTTTGACAGTGGCAGAATCACAAGAGCAGGGCAGACTGAGCCACCCACCCTTTAACCATCTGTCCCTTGAGATCTGGAGAGTCTTTTATCTCTGGGGAGCACAGCCCACAGACATGGGAAGTCATGTTGTTGTCCTCCAGTTTATCCTTCTGTGGATGAATGATCATCACCACCACCACCAAAGAAATGAGCCCCCATTGTACTGACACTCCTTGTGCTTCGGGAGCAGCAGAAGAAATAGCCGAGAAGGAAATGAGAGCTGGCTTTCAGCCCCATTGGTCCCGTAACATTGTGAGCAAGCCTTGCAGTATGGCTAGTACAGGGTGGACATTTTCCTCCCTCCTGGGAGGTAAAAGTGTAAAAGATGACTGAGCTTGGACTGTGCTCACTGCCTGCACCCCAAAAGCCTCCTTGTTGCTTGAAGACATTTTGCCCCTGAGAGCCTGGCTGCAGGGGCTTGGCTGTAGCTCAGGAACAGCTTGAAGGGCACATGTTGGGTAGGCAGATGGAGCGGGTGATGGAGATGATCTGCTGAAGAAGGGGAAGTACGGAGTGAGAAGGGGAATGATAAAAGGGCAGCTGTGTGGGCGACCCTGTGGGAGCAGAGGAGGGCAATAACTTATCTTAAAAACAGCGAGGGGCCAGCCGCAAAATTGCCTGGAATAAACGGCTGAAGCAGAAAAGAGCTGGTGGAATGATTACGTCTCGCAGACCTGAGGTTATTCTCTGTGTGCATCTGTGGGGGAGTTGAATAACTTCTTGGTCAGTCTGCAGAGGCTGCCTAATCAACGGCCCCAGTGCTGGTCGTCTGGTCGTGGCCTGGGATGCTCCAAGGTAACACTAACCCTGCCGCAGAGTGGAGGAGCGTCTCCAGAGGTCCCAGGAGCACTGCATCTTGACACGTGAACGCAGCCCCCAATGCGGCCGCCTTACAACAGACACTGCGTAATGGCCTGTTTTGCATTTGTATTTCATTTGCCTCCCATATGGGATCAGTTTTTCCCTTTTCTTTATTTTTTTAATAGCGTTTTTCCTAGTCATAATAATCAGCATTTCCCTGCCTTCTCCCCCTCTTCATTTTTCACAGCTGGCTTTGATTGGTTTCAGTCCTGCAGATGCTCCTTCGGACTGAGAAGAAGGGGCAAAGGTTCCCTTCCTTTTCATCGCGAGGCAGACAGCCTTGCCTGAGGGGTGGGGGAGGCTGTCGTGCTCCCGGACTAGCCGACTCTTTGCTGTTGCCCCAGCCGGCCTCTTGTGCATCTGGTGAGGTTTGCCAAATTGCTAGATAATTTCTCTGCTGAAGGCCTGGAGAAGATCACAAGTTGTTGATGGTGTGCATGCCCCTTCACTTGCGTTGTTTGAAAACAACTGTTCTTGCAAGCTAGAGGGGCAGGATCCCTAAACACCTTGTGCTTGCAGGCTGTGGGTACAAAGGGCCACAGCACATCTGTGATCTGCAAAGAGCACACTGAGACAGACTCAGATGTCTGTGTCTGTGTGCCATCAGGCTTACGGTAACCACAGCCCCATGTGTCTTGACTGTGCAAGGTACGTGGCCCTTCGTACAGGGCACGAATAACCTGTGCAACCCTGTGGAGTGCTCCACCAAAAGGAACTGGCAAATGTGTGAGTAGGAAGCACCCTGAGTGAATGAAAAAATAATTGGGGATGGGAAGAAAATAATTATTGGAAGGACAGGCCAATTTCCCTGATTTTTAGGGCATGAGTTGAACACGAACTGTATGGCAGAAAGAAGAAACTTCCCTCAGAGGCAAGCTAATCCACAATTGCCCAATGAGGGGTTTCTAGCAACTTCCTTTGAAGCAGCTTGTGCTGGTCACTGTTGGAGACGGCTGGTTGAGTCGACAGTTGCTCGGCCGATGTGTTATGGCTATTCCTGCATTCCAGGCACCATCCAAAAGAATGAGACATAGCATTGCACAAGACCAAAAGAAAGTAAATGTTTACAGGCACAACACACATTTCAGCTTGTTACATGTTCCTGAGCAGTGAAAGAAATGAAACAATAATTAAAACAGGTCCCAAGTCTCAGTGTGTATCTTGGCTCACAGCACAGCCCTTTGGAGTGCTGCCTCTGCCTCTCTCAGATCCCAGCCTGAGCAGTACCACTGGGCCATTGCATCCAGGTCAAGGTCTTTCCAGTTACTCCAAGTACATCGTCTTTCTGAGAACTGCAAAAACCTTTTGGTTGAGGTTGTGATGGCTTGTGATGGATTTGGGTGCTTGATGTTTTCCCTGCGCACAGCAGCAGCCATGCAGGGATGTCCCCAGCTGACTAGGAGATGTTTGCCTTGGGTATCCAAAGTGTCAGTGTGAGGGAAATTATAGATGGATTTATTCCCATGGGAGGNTTTGCCTTGGGTATCCAAAGTGTCAGTGTGAGGGAAATTATAGATGGATTTATTCCCATGGTGGACTTTTAAATTGTTTCTTCCCTGAATTATCCCTTTTTAATGGTCTAGCTTGGCTCTGCAAAGCAATCAGGGTGTGATGAAGCAAATACAGTGAAGGGCTATGTCAGAACACCTGACAGCTGTGCCAGAAAGCAAGCACGAGTAACTTGCTCTCCTCTCTGAGCGCAAGGTTGGTCACAGCACAGCTTGGAGGCTAGGATGTCTCCCTGCGGTGAGCCGGGTGGGTGGAGGAGACAAGAGGGTCTCTGCTCTGCTCCCTCTTTTGAAGGAGAAAAGTGGAGGGCTGTGGTGGGGAGAATTGTTTTGCATGAAAGGATGAAACAATGGATTCTTTCTCCTTAGGACAAGGAAACATGGAGAGAACGGAGAGGTGACTGAAACACCCTCTCCCCAGAGGTGCTCTGTGGGTGATGGTCCCTGTGTATCACTACCTCCTCCCAAGCTGTGAAGCCCTTGTAGTGTTGTCTTGGCCTTTACGCCAAGAGGAGAAGGTCATCCTGAAGGTTAGTCCTTGGCAAGGAGAAAGGCCTTTTTAGTGAAGATCAACCCACTATGCACATGAAGACAGACCTCCACGCATGCGTTAAACTGGTCTCAGAATTAAATTTAATATCCACTTATGAGCAATAGCCCTAGCTGCTGACTTACCACATCACTTTTCTTGGTTCTCTCAGTTGACCAGTGAGCTGGCCAGATACTATTCATTTTACTTGAAATAATAACTGAGATGTCTACTGAAGGTATAAATGTCTAGGCTTCCTGTAAGGATCAGAGTGAAATCCAAAAATTATGCAGTAACTTGTGCAACTGACCGTCTCTGAGAGCATACCTACAGCACTGCCCATATATCAGGCAGGACAGATGTCGGCAGCTGTTGCCGAGTCTGCAAATAGGTTAGATTTGCTGTTTAGTTTGTAATATAAAGGGTACTTTTCAGAGGTGGTAGCTACATGGCCTCTTGTCTTGTGTGACTGAGTTATTTAAAGTTCTTGTTGTTATGGAGAAATGCTGACTTTTCTATAAGGCAAGTTGCAACCTGCTTTGATGCAATGTTCTGTTACAGCTTTATTCTTGGGAAAACCACGTTTAATTTGAGATTTGCTAGACTATTCTGAAAGCAAATGATAACGTTTGAATAAAGTCAGGGTGGAAAAATTGGCCAGTGTGCTTGTTATTCACTAAGCTATGAAAAATTATTTTGATCTAATAATTTGATATTTATGTTCCTTCTGCTCAGAAGCAACTTACCGCCAGCTCTTCAGAGTTTTTGTATAGTTGAATCTCCTTAATAACTTTGATAGCGGCTGTTGTTGAGGAAAATACAAAAAACCTGAGCACCATTATAAGCATTTATTATTGTAGAGCGTGTAGGGAGTCTAGCCTGGAAGTTAAGGTCCCAAACCTAGCCCTGTCACCTATGATGGGAGCTTGTTTTATCCTCTCTTTTCCACTGAAGTTTCCATGGATATAGTACAGAGCAAAACAGATGGGTATGATGACATTTCTTTAACTGAGATCTATCAAAAATCTTCCTGTAAAGATTACCTGCTTTGGTCTTATTAGGATAGTAAAGGCTCGTATTTGTAAGGCAGAAGAGGCAGCTTTTCAGAAGTCTGGTTTTTTACAGAATGCTTGACACAAAAGCCATAATTCTGGGATTTTGGTTCCCTTGTTAAGTGCTCATGCTTTCAAATTCTTGGAGCTAATTTTCATTGACAATAGGAACATTCCTTGAAAAATGCTGATGTAATGAAGTACGTGCTACTTGAGATTAAAAGATTTATTCAGTGACTCCTTTTTGAAACTTTTGCGAAGTGTCTTAACATTTTTATGTTTCTCCAACTGCCAACAAAATCACATTGCACCACACAGTTTGCAACATTAGTCAGA
Organism: Aramus guarauna; assembly: GCA_013400195.1. Taxonomy (NCBI): domain Eukaryota; kingdom Metazoa; phylum Chordata; class Aves; order Gruiformes; family Aramidae; genus Aramus; species Aramus guarauna. Next base: position 182,098 of record VXBL01003319.1, read on the forward strand.
TTTTGACACTGGCTCACGCAAGAGGCAGTTTTCATAGTCAGGAATCATAAAATGTTAAAGAAATTGCCATTATTTGAAAACTAGACACAATTCAGTGAAGCAGATGGACTTGCTAACAGTGACTTAGGAGGTCTGTAGCACAGCTGTGTTGACACGGATTATAGACAATCAAAATTGTATATAAAGTGCATGCCATAGTTTTAGTTTTAAGCATATTGCTAACATTTAATGAAGTATGTAACCTTATATGGTTTATGTATTTTTGTGCTGTAGCCACAAGTTTTGCTAGGGCCTTGGCTAAACTTTCCCAGAAATCTCTATTGCTTTTTGTAATGCAGGCACACAGACTGAGAGTGCCAATAAGACTTTGACTGAATCTTGATTAATGTAAATACATTAAGCCTGTAGGTGCCATTCCAGCCTAGGGAGCTTCTTACAGCTTTTAACCATGTCCACATCAGAGTTAGAGCCCCTTTGCTTCAGATAATTTCCAAAGACCAACTAGAGGATGTTTGGACTTGCTTGTGAAGGATTGGGGTAGAGACATCTCCTGAAGCCCCTGGCTGGCTTGTTTGCAATACCATCCCAATAAAAATTAAGCCCTTGGACACAAACTTAGGAAAGGAAAGAAGAAAACAGAATTCTGATACGTTTCACAACTGTACTGGCTGATCCCAGGAGAAAGGTTGGGTAAGAAATGCTGTGATCTTTCTTACATGTCTGTCTGTCTTCAAAGTTTTCAGTTAGTTCTCTTTTACTAGTCAGATCTCTTGGGTTAGGTGAACAAGGTGCCTAATTGTTTCAGTGCATTGCTTTACCTAATTGGTTCCTCATCTAAGCGTGTGTCTACATCGTGGAGGGGCGATGTAGGAGCACAGCATGTAACCAAGCAGAAAATGGGATGTGTGGTGGTGGGGAGGAAGGCATTGTGAAACACGGTATGTTGAAATGGGATCTAGGTGGGTGAGATGGATCAAAGCACTGAGTTCTCCTCCTGACTCTGGTGCATGATAGCATGGTGCCTTAATACCTGTTTTGGTGGCAAAATTTGCAGACTTCAGTTTCCCAAGGAAATGTGCTGAACATGCATAATTTCTTCTGTGTGTGGTATGAGACGAGGCAACTCCAGCATGGGAACTAGTCTCTTTCAAAGTAAATCTTAGTGGGAATAACCCTCCCAATCTACATTGCTGCTAGCACTTGCTAGGAATTCTGCCACTGAGCAAACAGTAACTGCAAAGGCACGTGATGAGAAAGGAGGAATAACAAAAGGAAAACATAGAAGAGCTTTTGTCCTTCCTGCTGTGGTAATGCTCTGCAGTGTCTTGTCCTTGTAGATGGCTTCTTCAAAGTAAAGATAGTGGACATAATTCTGCAGGTTGGATGTATATGCAAAATAAATTACTTGTATCTCCTCCCACACCTTTCTGTCTAGACTCTATATGTTACAGATAACTATAGGCTAGTATTACTGCTGCTACCAGGAGTCTGCCCTTACTATGAAGGGAAAGATTTTAATCTGTCATTCCCTGATTTTACCTGTGGACCTCTTAATGTAGTGTCCTGAGAAGCATTAATAGAAAAGAACTTCTTTCCAACACGTTCAAGCTTTCCCTCCCCCCAGTACAGTTCATGTCTTTGGTGAGCATCATTAGAGCTTTTCATCTCCTTCTTTTGCCTGTTGGCTGCTGTATCCAAACACCACCATGGTTCTTCATGCTCCTTGGCTTGGGTATCTTTGCACAGCAACAACAGAGAACAGGGGCTGATATCCTGGCTTGTGTTTCAGGCTGGCAGGCATTTGGCTCCTGATGCAGCTCAGCTTTCAGTGGACCTCTTGTCCTCCTTGTCCAAACTCTACTTATGCAGGCACTTCCCAAAGCCACATGCTGTTCTGCAGGTGTCTGATCTTTCCCACCTGCCTGCCTGCTCCAGGTGTGGTTTTGGTGGCCTCTGGCTTAGTGTACCCTATGCCTTTCTGCCTCTGTGCCTTTATCTATGGCATGTTTTTGATCTTCTATGATGTCAGCAGTGTCTGAGCATTGTCCAGCTGCCACAAAGCTTGTGCTGGGCTGGCTGACTGCTAATCACTTTACCAGGGTGCTTTTCTCTGACTGTTCCAGTTGTCAGTCATAGTCAGGACTTCTCAGAGGCTTAAGCCTCACTGTTGCAAGCTGGGTCGTTTAAGGCCCTGACTTCCTTTTGATTTGTATGAATGGGAAGATCCTCAGGAAAGCCTTGCCTAAACCTCTGTTTTTCCAGAAGGCTTTTTTTTAAAAAAAAAAAAATATTATTTGCTCCAGTCTTCCCTTCCATGTATCTTAGTTTTGTTTCAGCCCTCCTATCACATGTTGATCAGTGTTGCTTGAAGCTCAGGTCCCAGGGGGAGCCTGCTTTGCTGCTTGACTTGTCAAGAACTCCAGAATATCTAGAATAGGCCTGTGCCACATGAACCTCTCTATTTTTAATGGGGCCTGTCCAAGTTATGGTTTCTTATTGTCATCCGGCCTAACTGGGTCACTATTACACCTACTGGTATAACAGTGCTGCAAACACTTGTAGACTGATGCCACTACTGCGTGATGACATTTCTCTGGCTGTTCAAATATTTCCTTTGACTTGTATTTTCTGTAACATCATTTTTCTCCTGTTTTCTATGGCTTATTGTACATTTCTCTGCTTTCTTTTTCTTTTTTTCCTATTCTCCAGTTATTCTTTCACTACATGCAAAAAAGTGGACAACTGTCTATTGTAAGGCTCGCTGTGACTACCTATCCATTTTGCTGCAAACATGATAGTTCTCTTCACTTGCATTTGCAAAATAAAACTATTTAATCAAAGAAGAAATCTTATTTAAAAAAAGTAATCCAGTCAGCCTTTAAAACACACAGTGCCTTGATTTATGGTTCCCATAAAATAGCGTGTCTTCAGCCAGAGTTAAGAGATGAGTTATTGCCTTAAGTGGCAGAAGAAATGAAAAATGGTGGAACCTTGTCTCCCTCTAACACATGTGTTCTGGGGGTCACCAGTGATGTCATACCTGTGGCTGTGTCCCTGCAGTCCCAGCTCTTTATTTTTAAGCAGAAATATTATTTCCTAATCTCAGTAAAACAATCCAGATAGTGCATTGTGGTATAATTACTGTATCTTTCCCTTGGCTGTAGTTGCTGGAGTTCTGGCTCTGCGCATTGGAGGACCACCTCAATTGTTTTACACTCGCTTGGTTACACTCTGCCGGCTGATCTGCTGCGTTACCACGGAGAGCTGGCTTGTCGTGATGCCTGTGGCGGATGATGTATGCATATTTGTGTACTCGTGCTAATGCAGGTGTGTCTTTTTTTATTTTGGGGAGAGAAAAAAAAAGGCACATGTACCAACAGCCTTAGACTATAGCAAAACTGCTGCTGCTGCAGCTGGAAGGATATCTGATCATACTTGGTTTAATAGCCTAGCAGTTTGCTCAACATGCCCCAGCTCCTCCCAAAGATTTACTCCATGGTATAGTGTAGGCCAGGCAACAGTGCTTTTGAAGCTCTCCTGTGCAGTAGCGTTGCAGCCTATACCAGGGATCCTTAAAGAGCAGTCAGCTCTGGATCAGGTAAATTAGGATGGTAACACACAAATTAGCAGAGTGTTAATCAGCTGAATCGTCCTGCGTGTGATCTGTTCTTTGCCTTTTCTGCCCCATTCAGCGTAACTTAAGGATTTGATCTGATTTCCTCTGTGGCCTATAAAATCATAATAAGAATTTTAGTGACACCTCTCTAATTAAAGTTGAATTGAATTTTGCACTTCAAGCATGACTTAAACATTTATTACTTGTGAAAAATTATACCATATCCTCCCCAACTTATGCCAAGCATTCTTTGAGTACCAAATGATATTTCTGAGAGATAATTTTTGTTGTTGCTTTTGCAAGTAGGAATTAACCCTACAATCCATGCATGCAGGGACAAATTTTTAAAACGGTTTGCCTTAAGCCACTAAGAAAATGCATCTCTAAACCTCCTCTCACTGTGGTATCTGTCCACTTCCTGAATTTAATTTAAAGCTTACTGACCAGGGTGGGAAGACTCCCAGTTACTTCACTAACTTTTGGTTAGGATTTCTTTTGCACTGTCCTTCTAGCATTAAGGTTTCCTTTGCTGAAAGTCATGAAAAATATTGATATGGAAGGAACTGCTCTCATTTCCTAGACGAAGTTCAACTTTTGTCTTCAGTTTAGATTAAAATTGCTGTGTGAGCAGTTAGACTCATTAGAAGTACCCAATGGGAGGCTGGTGAACCAGGCTGATTCAGAGATGGACAGCGATTCAGCTGGCAATGCACACAAGTTCCAGAAAGGGCAATTCCTATTAGATATTAAGAAAAAAAAAGCCCAACCATCATTTTGAGGATTGTGGAACACATGAATAGGGGCCCACAGGTGGTGTGGGATTGATATCCTTGGGGATATTCAGAACTTGAATGGACAAGGTTCAGAGTAACCTGCTCTGAGTTGGCCTTGCTTTGACTAGGGGGTGGGACTAGGTGACTTCCAGAAGTCCTTTGCAACTAGAAATAGTATGTGATACTAAGGTGTAGGGGGAGAATGTGATGAGACTGAAAATAGTAGTTAATTGCCAAGTTATACAAGGTTCAGAGATAGTTGACAAGCATGATGAATAGGATTAAATTGCTTGAAGGATGTGAAGGAGAGGAACTAGAAAAGCAGTTTTGACCTGTGTTTGAAAAACCTACAGTTTGGGATGAAAGGTTGGTAAGAAAAGTAAAGGTATATTCTGTATAGTCTGCACTTACTGTGCAGAAAGTGTGTCCTACTGGAAGAACCTTTAGCAGTCCAAAAGTGCTAAAACGTATAGTAGGACTTTTCAGGCTGGGAAATGGTGGGTGTGTTGGGTTTGCATGGCAAGGTTTTGGTAGCGGGGGGCTACAGGGGTGGCTTCTGTGAGAAACTGCTAGAAGCTTCCCCTGTGTCTGATAGAGCCAATGCCAGCTGGCTCCAAGATGGACCCACTGCTGGCCAAGGCCAAGCCAATCAGCACCTCTGTGATAACATATTTAAGAAGGAAAAAAAAAACACAACAGTTAGCGCTTTTGCAGCCAGAGAGAGGAGTGAGAAGATGTAAGAAACTCTGCAGACACCAAGGTCAATGCAGAAGGAGGGGGAGGAGGTGCTCCAGGCACCAGAGCAGAGATCCCCCTGCAGCCTGTGGTGAAGACCATGGCGAGGCAGGCTGTCCCCCTGCAGCCCATGGAGGAAGGATGAGGGGGTGTAGANGTTTGAAGCCGGGAGTGAGCCTGGGAAGATGGGAGGGGTGGGGGGAGGTGTTTTAAGATTTGATTTTATTTCTCATTCCTCTACTCTGTTCTGTTTGGGAATAAATTAGATTAATTTCCTCTCTCTAAGTTCAGTCTGTTTTGCTCGTGAAGATAATAATGATGATCTCTCCCTATCCTTATCTTGACCCACAAAGCTTCTCATTATACTTTTTCTACCCTGTCTAGTGAACAAGGGGAGTGATAGAGCGGCTCTGGTGGGCACCTGGACCCTAGCCAGGGTCAACCCACCACAGTGGGCATGGTGGCCCAAATGACCCTGGTAAAGTGATGTGGGGGTGGCTGTTCTTACACACAGGAGAGAAAAGTTCCTTTTGTTTCCATGAACATATCTCTCCATGGTGAGTCTCTGGTCTGTGGTGTAACTATGGGAATAGGCAGTGGGGATGAAAGAGTAGAAGGTGTGATCTTGGTTGGAGACATAAAACCCATGAAAACTGGTCAGGGCTGTTTATTTTATAGGTGAGGCTCTTCTGTGTTTTTTCTTATTTATCTTATTGGTGAGACTCATCTGTGTTTCTATTCAGGTTTCATCTTATCAGTGGGGAAGTGTGAAAGGAACTTCCCTGGCAGGGCCAAGTGTACTTGGATGCAGAAGAGAAACAGGTTATTAAAATATACATGAATTGAACATGGCTGAGAAAATGTAGGGTTAATCTGCAAGCCTGTACTGGTTTTTGGCTGGGACAGAGTTAATTTTCACCAGAAGCTGGGATGGGACACAGCTGAGACAGCCGACTCAAACTGGCCAAAGGAGTATTCCATACAATATGATGTCATGCTCAGTATATAAAGGGGACGGGCTGGGCATCGGGCTCCAGAGGTGAGCAAATTGCATTGTGTATCACCCACTTTGTATGTTCTTTTGTAAGTGGTAGTGGTGTTATTTTCCTTTTCCTTTGCTGTCCCAGTAAACTGTCCTTATCACAGACCATAAGTTTTACCTTTTTCCTCTGCTTCTCCTCCCCATCCCACCTGGGGGAGAGGAGTGAGAGAGCAGCTTCGTGGTGCTTCACTGCCAGCTGGGGCTAAACCACGACAGTCCTTTCTGGTGCCCAACGTGGGGCATGAAGCATTGAGATAATGATGGATCTGACCAGAGCATGTTAAAATCGTTATATGCACTTACTATATTAGGTAAATAGTTGCTGGTCACAATGGTGTTTTGTTTTGGTGTTTGAACAACTAGAGGACCCTGATAAAGTGATAGAATATTTGAAAATGCTGTGGCTATTCCAAAGAGGCGCAACTTACCGCACTGTGCTGGGCGCTGGCCAGTATCTACCAAACACTGCTCAACGGTAGGCAGTGCCATTGGGGGGAAGAGAGGGAAATCAGACCAACAGGCACTGTGGCTACTCAAACCCTGGTGACAGGCACTGCAGCTGAACCAAAAAACCCATGCTGGTATCAGTCATCCCTATACAGAAGAAGAAATGCACAAAAAAATCAGTTTGCTTAGTAAGGGGTGACAGTGAACTAGGACCATCATGAGAACAGGAGGAAGAGGCAGAACCAGAGGCAATCACCCAATCCCTGTTCCTGACTGAGCTGAGATATGCAAAAAGATTTCAGCCACCATCCAGGTGAGCACATCATTATCTGGCTAGTCCAATGATGGGATAGCTGGGCCAGCAGCCTGGAGTTAGAGGGTAGGGAAGACAAGCAGCTGGGATCCCTGGATTCCCTGGGAGGGGTGCATTGACAAAATGATTGGAAAAAAGACACAAGCCCACAGCTTCTGGAGGCATTTTCTGCCAGGCATGAGGGAAAGGTATCCCTTCAGTGAAGATGTTCTATGTCATCCAGACAAGTGGACCAACATGGAGAGAGGTATCCAGTACCTGAGGGAATTAACTGTGTGGGAGATGGTTTATTATGACCCAGACAATGCACAGAAGTCCAATGCATGGCCTATGTGGTGGAAGTTTGTACGGAGTGCACCATCATCGTACGCCAACTCATTGGCAGTAACGGACTGGGAAGGCGAAGAGGCACAACCAGTGGATGAGCTGGATGACTGAGTCCAGCAATACAAAGAGTCTCTCTTACTCCCTTGTCTCAGCTGTGGAGAAACTGTCCCAGAAGGTCTAGCAACTTGAAGAGAATATGTCCTACTCCCTGCCCATATGGACTAGTATCAGCTATTAGGAGTAAGCATTCCTCTGCTCAAGAGAGAGGATATAGAGGGTACGCACCACAAGGCACCCTGTGGTTTTACCTGTGTGATCATGGAGAGGACACGAAGTCGGATGGAAAACCTACCTTGACCTTAGAGGCATGACTACATGAGTTGCAAGGAAAAACAATCACAAAAGGGGATTCTTCCAGGAAAAATGCCACTCCAGTTTCCAGGAGGCAGTTCCCCAGACAGAGTAGAAGGCCTGATTGTGCTTACAGTCCTCTTGAAGGGACTTCTAAGTCATTTTTACAAGAAGTGGGTAATGAATACAATGACCAGGATTAGAGGGACCCTGCCTCCAGCCAGGTAGAAGAAAGGGACCACTGGGTTTATTGGACTGTGTGGATCTGATGGCGGGGCATGTCAGATCCACAAGAGTATAAGGCTTTAGTGGGCACCCGTGCACAGTGTACCCTAATGCCGTCAAGCCATGAAGGGGAGGAACCCATCTGTATTTCTGGAGTGACTGGAGGATCCCAACAGCTGACTGTCCTGAAGGACTCTTGTTTCAGGGTCGAAGAACAATGGGTGCCAATCGCTACCACAGCAGTGCACCAGTTGCAACATGGCACCAACCGAGACTCCCTGATTCTCATCCAATAAGCTGATTTATCAGCTGGAGAGCCAAGGGGTGAGCAGCAAGACTCGATCACCCTTTAACAGTCCCGTATGGCCACTGCAAAAGTCTAATGGAGAGTAGAGACTGACAGTAGACTATCATGGCCTGAATGAAGTCACACTGCCACTGAATACTGCCATGCCAGACATGCTAGAACTTCAGTACAAACTGGAGTCAAAGGCAGCCATGTGGTATGACATAATTGATGTTGCAAATGCATTTTTCTCAATCAATTGGCAGCAGAGCACAGGCCATAGTTTGCTTTCACTTGGAAGGGTGTCCAGTACACCTGGAACCGACTGCCCCAGGGATGGAAACACAGCCCCACCATTTGCCATGGGCTGATCCAGACTGTGCTGAAACAGGATGAAACTCTGGAACACCTGCAGTACATTGACAATATCATTGTATGGGGCAACACAGCAGAAGAAGTCTCTGAGAAAGGGAAGAAAACAGTCCAAATTCTGAAAGCTGGTTTTGCCATAAAATAAATTAAGGCTAGGGGACCTGCACAGGAGATCCGGTTTTTGGGAATAAAATGGCAAGATGAGTGTCATCAGATCCTAATGGATGTGATCAACAAAACAGCAAGTTTTGTGATGACATGGCACCCTGGAAGAAGTGAGTCTGACAATGGGACTCATTTCTGAAACAACCTGATAGACCCCTGGGGCAAAGAGAATGGCACTCAGTGGGTGTATCACATCCCCTACCATGCACCAGCCTCTGGGAAAATTGAAAGATGCAGTGGATTGTTAAAGACTACACTGAGAGCAATGGGTGGTGACACCCTCAAACATTGGGATACACATTTAGCAAGGACCACCCAGTCAGTTAACATTAGGGGATCTACCAATTGAGCTGGCCCTGCCCAATCAAAACTTCCACATACTGTAGAAGGGGAT
>VXBL01003319.1:192326-208367 GCA_013400195.1 Aramus guarauna
TAAAAAGGAAATTTTTCTAGTGGTCTGGAAGATTTTTTTTCTTTTTTTAAGAAAATAGTCTGCGGAATAATCTCCTCTCCTAGGCAAACAAATGTCGTCTTCAGAATAAAGCATGCATACACAATAAAATTCCACTGAAGGAGGAAAAATAGCATACTTGGCTTGGGCCTCTCTCGGCATTATCTGATATACAGTATTATGTTATCCTTAGATGGTCTGTTATTGTCTTCTTCCTCCTGAGCAACATGCCAGCAACCATATGTGTGCAAGCTGCTTAAATTGTATATTGAACTCTCCGCTGGCAGACTGACAGCGTGGTCAAGTGGACAGCAGGCTAGAGTTGGGCGCAGTACCTGGCTCTGTGGCTGACCAGCTGTGTAACCTCAGGCAAGTGACTCCATGTCTCTCTTCCCTTTCCTGTCCTCTGTCTGTTTAGACTGTGATCCCTCTGAGTGCCTCTACCCTGTGTGATACAGCACCCTGTGGATATGTCCAAGGTAGCTCCAGCACTTGGAGGAATGTGGTCATGTCAGTGTGATACTGCAGCCAAGCCAAGCAGCTCGGGAAGCTGGCTGGGCTTGGCCACAGGCCATGCTGATGTGGTTCTCTTGCTCTTCAGAATAATCTAGTCTCTCTGTACATGCCTCCATCATGCTGGCTGGATGTCCCAGCTTGTTTGGGGTCAGCTCAGGGAATCTCTGTAAGGAAGTGGTGCTCCTGTGAGCGAGCATGTGAATCCCTGGTGGCCAGAAGGTGATTCTCCTGGGCTGTCCATTTCTTGGCTCAGTCTTCCAGATACATGTACGTGCTAGACTTGATGCACTTGGCCTCATCTTCGCCACATCTGCATAGCAGAAAGCAACATCAGAAGGGAGTGTCAATTCCTTTCACCTTCATGATAACCATAAATCGTACCTGAACTTTCTCTGCATGCCTGCTTTGAAAGCTTTGGTCAAATCTAGGGCAGCTACTTGCATAGGATGCAGACAGCTGCATAAAAACACTGGCTTGTATTGATGGTTAGTGCAGATGAGCACCAAAGATGGTGGAACAACACCAATTGATTCTTGCCAGACATTTGGTTAAATGCATCTGTTAAGTCGTGGTTGGGAAAAGCATAGCTGTTGTCACCTAAAATCTCCAAAAAATTATTTTGCCTCTATTTCCGTAATATCCATGCAAGATGATTTATAGACAAGCAGGAGCGTTTAGTGTTTTGTGTTGAGCCTGCATCTTTATCCCTCAGAAGCCATTCTTTCTACTGTTACCAAATCGTAATGGTGGAACTTTGCAAACGCTGTGTGTGCATATAGAACACTTAACCAGGGAATGATCTCTTTGAAGTAGATCGTCGGCTGTGCAGCGTACAGTAGAGCTTCCTCACCTTCAGCTAGCCAAGGACTTGCGTGGGGTTACATTTATGAGTCCACTTGCTTCTTCATGGACTCTCACAGACTGCCAGAGAGATACAGCGAAGCTTCTTATGCTGGTGAGGTCTTTCCTTGATGGCTGCAGCTCCAAACATGCAAAGGCTTTGTTTGTCTTTCCCAGACATTGCTGTTACTTTCCTGCTTCAGAGCAGGTCTAAGGCTCAGGCCTGGTAAGATGTCTGCTAATTAGTCAGCAATTAAAATCTACTGGATTTTATGCTAGTAAAATATAACTGGAAGGAGAAATTGGCATTTTTAACAAATGGCAAAAATGCTTTGAGTACTGGATCACTTTTATCAGCCTGGCTTGAATGCAGCATTTTCCAGAAAACAAATTAAATCATCCAGTGCCACTGTTGCACAGCTATCTTGGTTCAGAAGTAACTGCTGACCCCTGCTTTCAGGGAAAGGTCTGAGGGTTTGTGCAAAAAACTTCTACCACTCTATTTGGGCTGCTGCTTTTAAAGCAATATGATTTCTTGTCATGATGAAGTAACACCAGTCTCTGAATGTATGCATGCGGTCTGTGTGTGCTTGAGATGCTGTCTTTATACTAGAAACACATCTACACAAGGGTACGTGACATACAGAGATCTTTTCAGTCCAGACCAAGCACTGGTTAGGACTGACCTATACACAAACTTGCACTTGTTAAATGGAAGTTATTGTTAAAAATCTCAGTTAAATCCCTGCATAGTACTCCAGGGGTGAATCAGGAAGTGGTGCAGGCCAAACTGACCCTGTTCATGTAGGTCTTTGCCCTGATGTAACTGAATCAAGGTAGAATTCTGCATTAAGTGATATTTAAATTGATGGCTAGACCAGAACATGTGTGACCAGGTTTGAACCTGCCTGGAAAAAAAAATGAAGACAACAAAATACTATATGAAATTTTGAAGGTTTTTGATCCATTCAGTTTTGTACCTGTGTTGTTCTTTCATCATGCTGGGACTCCAGTGTGGTTGCTTTGCTTTGGAGCAAAGGAGGTGGTTAATAGTTTGTCTGCAATGTGTGTGTTGGGGCTGTGAGCTTTAGCATTCACTCTGGACGAGGGCTGCCAGACAGAGCTGGGAGCAGAGTTCTCCAGTTCAGTGAGGACAGAGACGATCTGGGCAGGGGAGGTGACCATTCTTGGTATGCCAGGAATGCGAGGGAAGAGCCCTCTGTGGCACAAATCCATCTGCTTTTACTTATTTCTCCCTTTCATATTCTACGGGGTTTTGGTTGCTATTTGTTGTTCTCATCGTCTGGACCTTCCTCTAGGCTTTGTAAGCACCAGAGACACCACTCCCTCCGTCTTTGGAGACACTTCTCTCCCTCCAGCTGGGAGTGTGGCATGCTCCATCCACTGTGACTAGGGACAGGAACTCACAGCTCCGCCGGGGACCAGCATTTCATCCTTTCCCCAGGAGAGCAGCCACATTACCCCCACTCTTTGGGGCATTTAGGGAGGGGAGATCACTCCCAAGCCCAGAGAGCAATGCAGGGTGGTCTTGCTGTGCCTCCTGCATGATTCCAGTCCAGCATAACTCTCTTTCACTTGTATTTCAGCATTTTCCCCCTACTCCCAAATCTGATGAGTCACTTGTGAAGACATTGGTTCATCACGTTTCACTATTGTTGCTTTGTTCGGCGTCCTGTTCAGGTCCCACTGAAACCAGTGGAGTGCTTTCCATCACTGGAAGCTTTTTGACAGTGGTAGGAGTTGAGTCAGGCATTCAAGTAGCAGTGCCAGAGCCAGGCATGCCACAGCCAGGCAAGGGATAGCTGGTGGGTGCTTCTGAAAAATAAGATTGTCCGCATGCTTCGGTGAAGTGAGGAGAGACCAATGAGGGCGTGGAAACATTTTTGTAATGAATACTAAAGGTCTTCCCCAGACACTAGCTCCCTCATCTGGGATGAGGAGACCATCTAGGAATGAGGAAGTCCTTACACATCGCCAGAAGCAGAGCTGAAATGTGAAGAACAGCCTGTTTCCAATCAAGGTCTCACACGCACTCCTGCCCGCTGCTCTCGCAGGATGCAGAGACTGCCTTCCATTGCAACATACTTTGGGCTGTTGGAGGCAAAAGGTATCGGTAGCTCCTGCTCTTTGCAAGCAGTGGCCAAAAGTTCTTGCTTACACCATGGTCTCCACTGGACCACCCTCAATCATGTGTCATACTTTCCTAAAGCGCATATTTATTATTGGCTGTGTGTTTCCAAGGCAGAGGGTGTCCAGTGTCCGGACTTAGAAAGGCAGGTGAGTGCCTGGACTTAGAAAGGCAGGCAAAACTTTCAGGATTCTGAAGACTCTTGTTGTCTCCTGTCTCCTGATGAGTTTCTCTTTTATGATGGACAACCCCAGTTTGTTCAAAGCTCTCCTTGCAGGTGAAGTTTTCTTAAACCTTTGATTGTTTATGTTGCTTTCTTCCTGACTTTCCATTTGGTGCACATCTTTTCTGAAGTTCACTGTCCTGAGGCTAGATGGGATGCTCTGGCTAAGGCCTTGCCATGCTGACCAGAGCAGAAGGGTTACTCCACGTGGTTTACATGTGGACTCCTGTTTGTACAACCTAGGACAACATTTGTCCTGTGTTTGTAGCAGTGAGATGCAGCTGACTTGTGTTCAGCTTGTAGTTCACCTCAACTCCCTCCATAATTTCCTGAGGAACTGTGCGTAGTTTTTCCCCATCCTTATCTCTACTGAAGGGGATCCAATTTTTTTTTTCAGACGTTTTCCCCACTTTGCCAAGATCAGAATTCAAACCTGTCTTCAGGCAGTCCTTCCCAGCTACATAGCAGCTGTATATTTTACAAGCATGCAATCTATCTCATGGCCCAGGTTCTTAGAGAAAATCTTGAAGAAAGCTGGACTCACAACAAACACAACACAATTCCGCTGGGTTAATCCCTCCGTTTTGACAGTGACCCATTGATAGTTTGCATCCAAGTATTGTATTTCCAGTCAGCTTTGCATCTGCTATGTGAAAGTTTATTTGAGACCATTTATTTGATGTCTTATGAGGATGTTATGCATCTGAAGCTTTACAAGTCAAGGCATGTAACGTCAATGGCCTGCTATCCACGCGGCCTGTCACAGAGGGATATTAGCTTGGTTGGATGCAATTTGTTTCTGATTAAATCCATATTAGCCTAAGACTTTGCTTTGTTATCTTCTGTGCTTACGAATAGTTTGTGGTATTTATTCATTATTTATTTATGTTTCAGACTTTTTTCTGAGAATCATAGCTAACCTGACTTTTCCTCCTTCTGCAGTCCACAAGCTTACTTAATTTAGGGCATGGCGTTTGCTTTTTTCTCTCTATTGTGCACCTCAGCCACACTGGACAAGAGTGGCATTGGTAACTACTAATTATTTCAGCCAGTTCTCTAAATCCTTTGAGTGAAAGTTCACCTAGTCCTGCTTCTTCTCCATTTTAGGTTGAAGTACTATACCTCTGCCATTAGTTTTAGTTGTGCTTCTTGTATCTGTTTAGCAGTAACTGCTGCTAGAAGTCCACACATGTTTGAGTGTCTCACAGATACAGCATGGGGAGAAAGGTGCATGAAAAGTAGCATAGAGATGGTGCAGTGCCGCTCCTTGTCACAGTGTGCAAGTCAGGCAACAATAACAGACTCAAAAACCTCTCTTGGAGTAAAGTGTGTGTAAACAGTGAGTAGCAGCCTCTTGCAGGCTGGAACGTAATAAGTAAATGGAAATGCAGGTTGAAGGGAGAACCTGTAGCAGACTTCCAGCTGAAGGCACTTATGCACGGTAGTGACCCAGGAGGCTGTCTAGGGCTCTTACTCCAGTCCAGAGAGGCAAGTTGAGGCCTGAGAGTCCAGACTGGGGGATGGACAAACAGAAGTGACCTCAGTGTCTCTTGGAGTAAAGCTGTCCTGGCTTTTCTGAAACTTTCATCAGGGGTAAGATTGTCCGTAGTTTTGATCTGCTTGGGCACTTCTCCGATTGCTGCAGTGATCGGAGGTCCTATCCAGCCTGGAGGTCTTGATTGGATGCCTTGGTTGGAAGGGGTTGTTAACCACCGGGGCAGCAAAGAGCATCTCCTTTGACTTGTCTTGCTGTCTGAATTGGTCTGCAGTTCCCCACCTTTGTTATCCAGGTCATGATAGCTGGAGCCAGATCTTTTATTCAGCCGGGGATATTTGCAGGGTCAAAAACTGGATCTAAAAGAAATGAAGAGCCATCTACAGAGCTCCAGCTCAAAAGGTTGTTGGGGGTTTGCACCATACTCACTCTTTTAGGAGCTGGAATAATATATACCCTGGCAGGCTGTAAATCAAAGTCCTGCACAGAGAGAATCCTACTGTACGCAGTCTCTATTTCTTTTTGTACATACAAGGACTTTTGGCTTCCTTCTTGCCTTCTCACACTTTCTTACTCTTCTGCATAGATGGTGATTTCTGGCGCTGCTCTTTCCTTCCACTGCCATGTCCCAAAGCCATCACTACCTCTGCTGCGGCCAAGCAGAGAACAGCTTCAGTGTTAAGGTGTAGAATGGCCTTTCTGGCTGAGGTCTCACAAGCCCTTCTTGTGAGTTTGAGACCCATCCCCAATCTCAGTTCAGTTTTTGGCCTGGCTCCAAGGCTCATGGGGAAGGGCCAGAAATGTAGTTGTTGTAAAGCTCTGGGCCAGATAAGCCAAACATATAACTATTTAGGAAAAAAATAAATAGAAAACAACTCAGTCCCCTGATTAATTTTGCTCTGGGAATCCCCATAGTCTTAGGTTTCTAGGCCTGGCCTTGTTTCTACTTCATCCTCCCTCTCTGAAGAGCCTTTTTGTCCTTAATTGCAACTATAAATAAATCATCGTAGCCAGAAGTAGTATTTTTCCAAGTCTACAACTCTAGTGTCCAAACCCTTCAGTTTCCAGGAATTCACTTCATCTTACCCAGAACTTGGGACAAAGAAGTGAAAACTGCATTCAGCCTTTACAGTGCTAGCTCTAGAATTGTGAAGCTTTCCTCCAGGTATTTCTGTCCTAGATCCAGACCTGCAAAATAGCACCCATCCATCTCCCTGGACCAGCTGCTCCCAAGCCACTCCCAGGCAGCCCTGCAAGTATCTCCAGGTCTCTCTGCACCTTTTCCCTATGACCCTATCCTCAGGAAGAAACAAACATTGACTGTGGGGCACAGACCACAACAAATCAATTGAGCTGAGGAAGGACCCCACCCTTATACCAGCTGCATGTGAGCACATGGGATGCTGGTAAATTTAGTTTCTCACCCTCTGCTAATTAAGCTGCATGGGATCAGGTGAGTCAAAATTTGTAAGCGAGCTCTTCACGTGGTAGTGCAGAGTGCTCTGGGCTGTTGCAGAACTCCGCCAACCTCAAGGAGCTTGCTTGTCCCAGAGGAGATAAACTGCCCTCCCTTGGGACTGAGTCAAGAAAGGTTTTTTTTGTTGGAGCTCATAGCACAGTCTTCAGTGTATGAAGGTCAGTTAAGAGATCTGAGACCTGCCCTTGCAGTGCTGCTGAAGCTCTGCTCTTAGGTTAGCCTTCCCCAGCACAGAGGAGAACGGTGGGTACGTACCGTGGGCCACACAGACCCCAGCTGTGCTGTGAGCCGGGGAGGGGACCAAAACTCTTTTGTGTGGGGGTGTTTAGGTATCTCCAGGACATAGAATAAGCCGGACTGATACCGGTCATAAGTTTATAACATGCTTTCTTTTCTGCTGGTGAAATATTTCAGCTTCGTGAAGTTTGCCTGCTTGTGCAAATAAGTAAAGGGGGGAGCAAACTGGGAGTGAAAACTGCCTTGTAAGGATAGTGTATTAGTCTTTGTTTCAGCCTAATTCCCTCATTGTCACAGGAACATGTGTGATGGTGGTAGTCATCCTTGTGGATTGTCCTCTTGTTCTTCAAAGATCATTAAACACAATTACAGGAAAAGAGATCTTTGTTTCTGAGCAACACTCAGCTTTTATATAAGTGTTCCACATTTTCTTCAAAATGCTTTACTGATCATAGCTAATTTTAACCATTTGGTTGGCATGAATATAAGCCAGCCCTTTTCTGCCTACTGATTCCCATTTGTTTTCATGGGAATCGAGTGTCTGGATCCTTAAGTCACCTTTAAATATGCCAGCCTCAGATTGCATTCACTTCATATGACTTTCTTGCTGCTTAGTGTCTTGAGGTAAAAACCCTCCCATTTTCAACAGTGATGGTAAATTCCTAGGGGCCTCTGTGAGGGCTGAATTTCACATGTCTAAATGGAGAGAGGCTCTGTATTAATGAAACCCATCTTCCTTCCCTGGCTCTGCTGCTGGTATCCTGGTTGATCATGGACAAGTAGTTGCTCCTCTGTGGACCTCAGCTGGCGCGTGTGTGAAGGGGAGTGGGACTGCCTGCCAAGGGGCTTTCAGAGCCAAGGGGGAGGCGTGTTTTGGGAAGGACTGGGCTTGGTAGCACAATAAAGGGATGAAAATAGGAAGTTTCAGAGCCAGTGGCAAAGGAAGACATGGTCCAGGCAGGGACTGGATGAGCAGTCAGCAGCAGCTGAGATCTGACTCAGATTTGGCCCTGTAGCTTACATATGTCAAGGCATGAACCTGTTGCCTGTATTAATGTGTAAAATACTGTTCCAATCAATGGTTTTTACTGATGGTGCCATTGTCCAACAAAGATCTCTGTTTAGAAGATGTGGGCTTTTTAAGCTAGCAGAGGCTATGAAAAGATAATAATGGAAAGGTATTAAAAAATTTGCAAGGCAAAGACAGGCAGGGCAGAACCGGGTGGAAATTATTTCCCATGATGAATTATGAATGAAGAGAAACGTGTTCTTGTGCTTTGAAATTTCTGCGGCATTTTTTCCTTCAGAAATGCTAAAGCCTAAAAGAAATTAAGTTAAAAAGAAGTAAATAAGATCTTAAGCAGCTCCTTCCTCCAGGAAATGAGTTCCTCCATCTCCCTTTTCTATGAAAATGTATGTTTAGAAAATATACTGGTTTTCTGTTTGAAAATAAAACAAACTATCAAATATAAAAGGTTGATCAACTCAAGGGAAGTCTGGTCTTGTGCTTAAGGCACTGATTTTGGACTGAGAGACCTGGGCTTAATTTCCACTTCTGCTACAAACCTTTCCTGCGTGACCTTGGGCTAATCCTTTAATCTCACTTTGCCTCTGTTCCTCATCTGTCAGATGAGGCTATGACTTCCCCACCTCACAGGGGTGTTATGAGAGTAAACACATCCTCTGTGCCCTGCACCTCACCTTCCAGCCCGCTCCTCTCCTGGGGCAAGGGGAAGGGAGGGGTATGGTCTGTGCTTTGGGAGCTGCTAGATTCACTCCCTCCATGGCCATCGGATAGACTGATGAATGCAAGTCTGAGTAGGAACCCTAGCAGGTCCTAAGTATCCTTGGGGAGTGAGGAATGAGGGAAGAGAAACACTAAGCGCATGTGAACCGTGGGAAGGAGAGATTTGTTGTCTTTCTGTCCTGCCTTGTTTTTATCCTAAGATTTCCCTGTGCTTTTTTCTACCCCTCAACCCAGCGTTCATGAAGCATCCGTAGCTCTCTAACAGCACAAGAAACAGCCCCATGTAGGGCTGGCTGCTTCCTGAATTAGTCTCCATTTGCAGCAATTACCTTCTTTCCTTTCTAGCCAAATGTTTCTCCGAGCCTGAGGCCCAGCTAATTTTTTTTGTCAGCTCTGGTTGCGCTGGGCAGCCCTCCCTTCCATACGGGAAATATAGAGATGCCATTCAGGCACCTCTAATCCCACTTTCACTGCTGCACTCGTTAAAACATTCCTTTATTTATTTTAATTTTATTCTCTCCTCCCCACCACCTTTTCTAAACAACCACTTGTATTATGCTTTTAATTGCCTTTAGATTTCCCTTGTGTAACTTCTCCGGCGTCCGCATAGCTGTAGGCAGAGCGCGCAGCGCTGGGAGCCTTGCACATGGTCTGTGGGCTCGCTATTGACTCAGTGGCGTGCTGTGAATGAGTCAAAGATCCGTGGGGATTGCTGGGGGTGGACAAAAGGGCGGGAGGATTGAAAGCGGGGGCAGAGGGGGGACGAGAGGGAAAAGCCAGTGAGACAAACACACTCTGCTCTCCCTGCGTGTCAGTGGAGCATCTTCCCTGGGCACAAGGAGGAGAACAACTTGAATTGGCGACTGGGAAGCTGGGCTGCTCTGCCAGGGTTGGGGGGCAGTGATGCCTGCATCATGGCCCTGTGAGCACGAGCTGTAATATGGCATTATAGAAGCATGACTTCATCTGTTTCCATAAGATTGCTTTCTCCCTCTCCCTTTCTTTGGCTGGTAATTGAGAAACGCATGAGCTCACCTCCTAGGAGCGGGAAATGAGAACCGCAAGAGGAAACGAGCTGGAAAGTATACACGAGGCCGGAAAAAAAATATAGATTAGGTGGGGGGGGAAGTCAGAGATGGTATGGAGAAGAAAAGGGATTCCTCTTGTGCAGGGTCATCGTCATGCAGGGCTTGCAGCACCTTACTCTGCACTGCAGATGAGGGCAGGTCTGGGGCGGCCCCATCGACATCTGTGTGACTGCGCTTGAAGGCATCCTCTGGACACAAAGGGCCCAGAGCCAGAGTGAAAGGATGGTGTAGCATGATGGTTGTATCTCATCTGCAGTTTTTTGATGAAAACACAACCTGTTTCTTCCAAGTGGTGCAGCTTATGGGACCTGCTGGTGAGGAGGGGTGTAGCCCAGGTGTAAATGGGAGCAGGGGATAAACCCCCCCATGTGGTGGGGCTTTAAAGTGCTTGGGGGGGTGGTGGTGGTTAGGGGGGAAGCAGAAGGAGTGGTCTTTTAGGTGGAGTTAGTTCCTGAGTGATGTCTTTCCTGGGCTGGCAGATCTCATGGTGAGGGCTACAGGATGCTGGTGGTAGGAGAGCTGCTCAGTCAGGTCATGCTCTCTGCCCTTGGATCTTGCTCACAGGCGTGTAAGCAGAGTCTATTGCCAGTCTCCCCATGTTGCTGGTTTTGTGTCTCTGTTTTTACCTAAAGCAATCTTTGGGATGAGGAGAAAGAAAATGTCTCTGGAGGTAGGCTATTCTCAGTTGGATTTCCACCTGGTTTCTTGTGGCTTTCTTAGATTTTGAAATGGAGATGTGTGACAGAGGAGGTGGTTTAATGTGATCAGATTGGTAAGGAGAGCCTTGTTCCTCAGTGCCTTAAGTTTCTTCCCTGGTGCCCACTTTTTTCTTTTTCACCATGTGACCTCTGTTTGGTTTGACTCCTTGCCTTAAGGATGTCTCACATCTTTCCCCACTATTTTTGAGGTGCAGTTTGGGAAGAAACCAGCTGTCCCCTCAGGCTTAACTTTTGAACCCAAAGGCCTTATTCTTTAGCTGGTGGGCAGTGATATAATGTCACCAAAATGAATTATTTACCCTGTCTGAGGAAGAGGCTCCCAATTTGTTAGTTGTCACACAAACATAAATTATTGCAACGAAGACATAGCAGAAGAAAAAGAGGGATGTAAAATGAATGATGGTAATTATCTCCAGAAAGCTGGGCTGTTGGGAGTCCTACACACAGCCAAGTGCAGCTGAGGTATGCATAAAGCTAATGAACCAACTGCAGGATCTGTTGAGAGTTTGCAGCATGCCCTGTGCACAGACACAGAGGGCTGTTGCGATTCACTCAAGGCAGTCTGAGGGGCTTGGAGCTTTGCAAATTAGTTCTCCATTCTTGATCTGCATGACCTTGATTTCAAAGTGTAAATGAAGGCAGGTCGGGGTTTAGGACCAGCTGTCCTTGACATGTGTATCCATCTCTTTTGACCTGTTCCACTTCTGTATGGTGCTTCAGGATTTTTTTATTTTTATTTTTTTTTTAAAGTATTTTAAAGGGAACTTCTAGCTGAAGGGAAGTCTGTCCAATGTGTTTGGGCTTAGAAGGTCTGTGCTGGCACAAGTGGGTGCCCCATATACGTTATATGCTATTTATGTTTCCATTGGATTTTTTTCCCCTTCTCTTCACCTTTTTTTTTCCCCCCACAGTTTTTCCTAAGTGAAACACTAATGCAGTAATGTTCAAACCCACAATGTTTGAATGGCCTCTAAATTAGGCAAAACAAGCTTGCCCAACCCTAGTTGAACAGACTGGACTCATTTTCTAATTCATACACGCTCTGTTCATTTTGCCCTAATAAATACATTTCTGTCCTAGACTAGGAGCTCTGGGGGACCTTGGAAAGTTTGACGTTAGCAGAAGAGGGGCAGGTGATCAGGGGAGTAAAGGAGAGACTGGATTGGTATCTATGATACATCAAGATGCCTAATAGGAAAGGCCATACATCCCAAACAGGTCTTGAATTCGAAGAAGCCCATGTCAGAGATTCAGTAAGAACCAAGTTCCTTGGATGTCACTCTTGTTTTTCAAGGGCTTGTCTTTCACTGGAGAAAACCAAAAGGAACTGAAACTACAGCTAATGAGCAGCAGAGCAGTCTGGTGGGATTTCTGAGAACTCATTGAAAACGAGCTGGGTTTTGACCCAATTTTAGGTCTCAGAGCACAGGTCTAGTTTGCATTGGACCTGGTTGCTTTCATTCTTAATCCAGAGTATCTAAACACTAGCAAAATTGTTCCCTGCAGTGCACATCACTCTTCCTGTAAGGACGGAATGGTTTTTGTTAAGTGGAGTTTCTTGGGACTCTGAAAAGGATGGAAGTATATGGACTGCTGTTACTTCTCCTGGGCATAGTTATAAAAAGACTTGTAGCTGTGGCTTGCAGCCATTTAGAAGAGGCTTAGCATCCCTGTCACTGTGTGTGTACCTAAACTGACCTATGGATGCCACTAGAGGTTCTTGTATTTGCTGTTCTGCTTCGTGCAGGTTGCTTGGAGTTTGGGAAGGTCTGTGGCCCAGACCTTGCAGTCATCTTTCCTGCTGTTAGGTTGGGAGCAGGCCATGAAAAAGACAAATGATTCTGGCAGTGGGAGATCCCTCCTGACTGACATCTATCCCAGGGAGAGAGCAGACTACGCATCTGGCATGTTATCGAAGTGCCGTGAGTTCACATATGCACTGAGTGACCTGACCACGTAGTATATTCAGTCCTGTTACACAGCCACGTAGAGGCTATGGTACACACCAGTTTTCTGCCATGGTTCGCCTAACCCAAAGGGTTCAGCCTTGTCACAAGTGTATTTTTTTTAGGGCTCTGATGCATTAATTCTAGATATCTGGTCCTCCAAGAAGGAAACTAAAGGACTCTGTCTCCCTTGACTTGGAAAGTTAACACCAGTCAGTTGCTGCTCCACAGCTTTTTATCCAGGGGTGGCTTGTTTGTGGGACTCTTGCTGGAGACAGTAGGTTGTCATGTCCTCAATCCCAGTCAGGAAAAGTAGTTTCACTGTGGAGCCATTTTCTCTGGTGGCCTCCTGAGGAAGCAAACACAGCTTTAGAGTAGGGTACGGGTCTGTGTTGTAGTCACTACCTGGTGTTACCAGGTCTAGACTGATGATGAACCTATTTGCCTACGTCTGGGCTCAGAGTGAACACACAACCTTTTCCATGAAGCACACCAAATGATAGCATGGCCTAAAATAAATATTTTTTTCTGCCTCCCATGCCTGTTCACCCTGCCTTTCTACCTTCAGGCCGTAGGGTATGAATCAGAACCTGTTTGCCTGGCATTTTAAGTCTTTGCTTTTCTGACCAATGTCTCAATACCTTTGCTTTTGCCCTGCTTTCCTCTGCTTCCCTGCCTGGCAAGTCTCCTTTTTTTTTTTTTTTTTTTTTTGTCAGGCCCTTTGCCTGGAAAAAGCAGGCTGTGCGTTCTCCCTTACACACCTGTCCTCATCTGTGTTGGCCACTCTGGTATTTTAATTTCTTTTTCATTGGCCCATCGCACACGTTGATCAGTTTCGCAGCTGAGGTCAAGGAATTTCCATGTCGTACTTGGAGAGAGGGTTTCCCCTTCACAGCCTCCGCCTCAACCAGGCACTGGTTCATGTAGAAATAGCTTGGCCACTCTTGGAAATAGGTCTGTGTGAAATAATATTGTCTTTTTGAGGTCAGGAAAAAAACGTCCTTTTATACAGTCATGCATACACTCTTAAAAAGAATTCCACAAAGCTTGGTCTGTTCCCCCCTCTCACACTCTCCTCCCGACGTACCTTTTTCCTAAAACACTGGAGAATTCAGCCTTGGAGTCTGACGGCACCGAGTATACAGCATGTACTGTGCCTTTTGAAATGCTGGCTGCACATAAAAGTCCTGCTTAACACTAGACTCTGTTGCTTTATTATGTTGTGCGCAGGGTATGTTCGTGGTGGGGTTCCCCACTGGCAGACTCGTGGTGGGAAAGAAGGGCAGGTGGGATGAAGAGTAGGAGGTGTGGAGAAGAGCGGCTTGGGCAACGGGTGATATGTGCTGTGGGTCCTGCTTTCCAGGCTGGGAGGGGAAGCTGGGAGCAGGCAACTTGATGCTGAAGGTTGTGCGAGTAGATGTGGGGTTGTTTGAGGGTTTTGCATTGTTGTTGTTGGGTTTAGTTCTGGTTGTCATGTTCTACGCTTCTTGGGAGAAGGGTAGGTGGAAGTGAGCACATGGGAGGGGAAGGAAGAAAAAAGGTCCCATTGTCCTGGGACTATAGGGCAAGTTCTTACCCATCTGCTGTTTCCAAGGGGAAAGACTGACAAGAGCCACCCTTTTGGGGGTGAATGGTCTCATTCAGGGACCAGGACTGTTGCTCAATGTGCACGTACTTGTAAATCCACTGCCATACATCTGTATGATGGCTTGCCTGGTGACATGTTTCCAGTTCAGACTGGTGGTGGTGTTCCTGGGTGGGCATCCACACCACTAGGCATGCACAGTGGAGCAAAACCCACTGCCAGGCCCACATAAGTGGAGGAAAGCCCTGCTGTGGACATCCCACAGACACATTGATGGACAGAGGACCAGGCGGCCTTGTGCTCCATAATACATGTGGCTGGGGCTAAGTGCTGCATAGTGTCATGCTTTAATGCTTCCCATGTGTTCACAGTATCGCCCCAACTGCTCTTGTTTCTGCAGCTGGGGAGAACTTGGGGGAAATCCCGGAACACAAAGCAAAAATTGCTCTATTTCAGTGTCCATAAGGGTGTTTCTGCTGTTCTTGCCCATATGCTCATTCTTGAAAAGGCGGTCAGAGCCATGTGCAGCTCAGGCTGACCCTTATAGCAAGCACAGAGCCCCTTTTCTGAAGAGGTTTGGCCCCTGTAGTTATGCAACTGCTAGGATTGCGCACAGTGATGTACAAGCTTTGCCCTAACAGAGGTATCTGCTGAGTTGCAGGCACCTGCTGCTGCTCTGTGCTGTCATGGGTCCATGCGAGGTGGAGGGAAACCCTGCTCTGTACCCATTAGATACGCTCAAAACCTGTGAGGCTTTTGGGTGGTAGAGCTAGAGGCTCTGTGGGTAACCTAGAAAAAATGGTTTCTCCTGCATGCTGCTCAAAATGCGTACTGCTGCTGGTGACGAGCCCTTCTTGCTGGCCAAGTGCTGAAGCTGGTCTCTATGACAGCCTAAATCAAACTGTAGACTGAAGATATGCAACACCACCTGATGTTTCCCCATCTGGAGGATGTTCAGATGTTGCCTGTTTATTTTGGAGGTTTGAACAGTGAACCGGGATGTGAAGGGGATATGGTGCCAGGGGATGGTGTTGTTTGGAGTATGGCACAGCAGTGTTGAATGAGGCAGCTGTGTCATGGCTTGGCTGGTGTGTCCACAGCCCAGCCGGCTGCAGTTGTAAACATTCACCTGTAGCCAGCATTTGCCGACTCTCCTTTTGTCCACAGACTGCGGTACATGTGCTGATGCAGTCTAGCAGAATCTTAATTTCCCCTCTCTCATGTGGAGATTGAAGGAGGAAAATGCACAAAACACCTCCCTTATCTTTTTCCAGATTGTTATGAGTATTTTATCTCCCATTTGCCTCTTCCAGGTGCCGCCTTCTCCTTCAACCTCTCCTGCATTCCTGCCAGTACCAGCCTCCTCCCTGGCTTTCTTCATTGCTTTTGGTTACTCTACATCTATTCCTAGCCTCAGGAGTTCTGCGCCTGCCCACACACGTGAGCCAGCAGGCACGTACATGTCGTATACATTTCATTCATTCTCATGTTATGGTAGCATGCTGAGAGATGGCAGATCCCTCTCTGGATACTGGCTTAACTCTCAGCCTGGCACCTTGCGGCAGCAAGTTCCACGTGTTAACTGGGCAATCTGCAAAACATTGGTGGGCTTTCTTTTTCCTGTTGTAATAGTATTTTTCGAGTGTTTTATGTGACCACTATTTCTTTAGCATAAGAAAGGGCAAAAGGGAAAACCTTCACTTTCTCACTCATCATATACACTTCTAGCGCAAGCTATTTTGAACCATTTGGACCTTAATCTCTCCTCCTGACGACCTTGGAAACCTTTCTGTGCCTCTAACGATTTTTTGGCATCCTTCTCTGGCCTCTGTTCCTGCTATCCCTGCTCTGAAACAGGGCGAGCAGACTTCAGCTCAGTTCTCAAAGTGTGAACGTGTCATTGATTTATGTGGTGGCATTTATAACATTTTTGGTATTGTTCTTTATCCTATTCAACCTAACATTTTTTGGTTCCTTTTTTTTTTTTTTTTCTTTTTCTCT
>VXBL01003319.1:208387-263788 GCA_013400195.1 Aramus guarauna
TTTTTTTTTTTTTTTTTTTTTTATGGCCTCTGTGCATGGAGCAGATGTTTTCATTGAGCTGTCCACAGTGACGCCTAGATCTTTTTCCTGAGTGGTTACAGTTAATTTAAAACCCATCAGTGTATTACCTCAGCAATCCCTTGATGTCACTGGTTAGAAGATCCCAGCTGGCTGCTGCTCTTAATTCTATTGCCTGTCTGTTTCCTATTATTTTTTATTATGCTTACATTTACTCGCATGCTGCGCCAGTTTTTAAAGCGAGGTGGGCACAGTCATTTACAAGTGGCTAACACAGACTCTCAAATTCTCCTGTTCATGTACATAAATGTAATGTTTGTGCTTAGGTGCTTTCACAGAATATAAGCGCTTTTCCCGTAGCAGATACTACTGAGTAATGCTGGTACAAGAAAACAAACAAACGCATATGTTTGCACATGCCCATCTTTGAAAGCTAACCTCGCTCGCTGCAGAGAAATGTGGCTCTCTGCATGAAAGAGCAGCTTGTGTAGTGTGCCCTTCTGGATCGTGCCAACGGGCAACCCGTGCTGGGCAGCCCTGAATATTTGGCGCTACGCTCTTTCGCGTAAAATTGTCTGGCTTCAATGAACTAACAGGGAAGGGGAGGAATTCTGGATGCACGGCAGGTTGAAAACTGTTGGCACGGGCTTAGGCAACATAACGGTGCCCTTTGAGATCTCCGCATATGTGTGGTTTCCTTGTTTATCTGTTGCACGGTTCTGAAGACCTTTAAAATATTGCATGATACTTTCCGACGTGAAATAATCTAAATAATGCACGGAGTCCTATGGTGCTAAAAGCAGCACACTGAGGGGGTGCTGTGGTCTGCTGTGGTCTCTGGTGAAGTCACGTAGCCCAGAATAGGGCATGCAGGGACATTGCACAGGGTTTACATTAGAAAGCTCCATCCTCCATCCTGGAAGCCAGTGGAAATTTCACTCTTGACTCCCAGAAGAGCAGTAGTAAACCAGTGTTAATGAGAGATACTGGGAGACTGCAGGAAGGAGCCAAATGCTGTAACTCTGTTTAACGATTGGAAACTTTGTGAAGTCCCCTCTTGCTTTGAACAGCTTTGCAAACAACGTTTGGCAACAAGCATTTTATCTCCTGTTTTGGAAGCCATGTGCCTCAGCTACTCTGCCACCGAGGACAGAGTCGCAGGAAGATGGGACGGTTTAAATGGGAAAACAGAAAGACAGCTGCAGTATGTCCAATTTCCTACTGTGAGGAAGATGAAACCAGTCTAATTTTGCTGAACTATGATTCAGTTCAGTCCAGAGATTCCAATACCATGCAGTAAATGTTATAAGCTCCTTTGAGGGAGGAAAAAAGCACTCTGATTCAAAGGCGCAGGGAGGAAGTGCCCAGCAAGAGACAGAGATTAAATTGCCAGTAATGATGGATGAGGAAAGCCCAGTAGGGTACTGCTGAGCAGGACCTGGGAGCAAAAGAGATGAATGGCCCTTGGTGACCAGGCTCTACTGAAGTCTGTGTGATGTGGGTAAGAACAAAAGCGAACCACGCTCGCCTCCACATTATGGGGAGGGGAGGATGACGTGCTGTTGCCTCACTCTGCAGAGCTCCTGGGTGGGTGATGGATGGTGTTCTCGAAGGACGAAGCTGCAGTCGATTCTTCCGTTCCTGAAAGCAAAACTCAGCTGGTCCCTCCCTGCGAATGACAGGCGGCTCATCTGGCTGCATCAATGCAACTCGTGCCAAAAAATCATAGCAAGCAGCGTGCTACGCCCATTAACCTCGATGGAGAATCGCTCCCATTAATCTTAAGGTAGAGCAAGAGTAACACATCTGATAGGCCAGTGTGCCGAAGAGAGGAGCTGACTGAGTGCATACATGTAACCCCAAAGAAATGCCGTATCAGAGCTATGTGTTGCAGCTGAGGTTTTGAATGCGATGGGGCTAAGTAGTCCAGGAATAGAAACAGATGCAAAGGTTTTCTGCAAGCACTTCAGTCCTTGATGTGCTCCAGCACGTTGCTGTTGATCATAGCAAGTTTTGCTGATTCATAATAGCAACCCAGTAGAGCAGGAAATGCTTTCCCAATGCACTTAATGCTGGTAAACCTGACAAGCAGGTCTATGGTGGATGCAGTGAGGACGTACAGAAGCCTATTTCCTGAGCCAGGTCTTGGATGCCAAAAAGCTGGAAATGGAAGTGAGGGAACACCTCCTGCTACGAAGAGTAGAGCATTACAAGGAGGAGGTAAAGGTATTCTGAAGTGTTACTGTTGTGGCAAGAACGTCACTGAAGAGCCCTGTGTTCCGGAGGCTGAAATACCCTGGTCTTTTGCAATGAAGGAACAAGAGTGACTGCGCCTAGCCTGTAAAAGAGGGAGGAAGCCTGACTCTGGTAGCAAGCAGGGGGACCAAAGAGCACAGGAACAGTCAAGAGGAATCTTCTTGCTCTTCTTTACAATCACGTTTCCTACTTTTTCACTGCCCGAGGAAAACCAGGCTGAGGCTGCAGTTGCCTGAGCCAGCCAGGCTGTCCGTCAACAGGGATAGGGGAGGAACAGATATACAATAAGGCCAACTATATATAGGAAGATAAAAGGCAGTGCAGAAACTTGGAGGCTGTGCTGGCTTGTAACTGCGCTGAAAGGAATAAATTGGCTTCCTTGCTGAAAAAAGGCCTATAGCACACCAAGCAAACTTATGCAAGACATGTCAAACCAGCCCTGGCAATGATGAGGATGAACTATGTGGACTGAAAAAGCAGCTGAAACTCTCATGCAGGCCCAGAGTGTGTGGTGGAAGCACTCTGCTCAATTCCAGTCTGAAGCCTCTGTGGTTACTGGAATAAATCAATAGTCCTTTATCAGCTTCCTTTTCCTATAGACAAAACTGATTTTGCTGGTGCAGTTCTTCCGCAGATATTACTCTATTGCAGCACAGTTTCCAGTTCCCTCTATTAAAACACAGGTTCATTTCTCTGTGAATCGGCTCTTTGCTAACTTCTTTGCAAACTGCAACAGAGCAGGATACTCCTAGCGCAGAGCCAGGCTCCTCATGCAGTTTTCTGGTTGATGACCAAATTCAGAGGCTATTCCTTTTTGCAGCAATTGATCTCCATGACACTGCGGTACTTGTTGCTGATTTCTTGCTGGGGAAGTGCTCATCGGTCCACTCTGGGATGGCAGCAGACATTTTCAGCCTGTCTCAGAAAGGTAGCATAATAAGGGCTTGCTGCGCTGCTCATTGATGCAATTTGCCTTTTTAGGATTTCTTTATGAGTCCAAATCCACAGGAACCTCTCTTCCTTCCACACCTTTGCCTACTTGGTAGGAGCCCTCAACCCCAGAACTCTGTGTGTGTGCTTAGCAAATGAGGGCTTACAGATGCAATACCATAGGGAACAATGTGAACCAGGAATGTACTAAAGCCAGAGGCATTGTAACCTAGAGCCACGCTGAACAATGTGGAAGAAATGCTGTCAAATCTGTGTCTGTGTGAGCTATTATATCCCCAGCTAGCCCCCCTCCAAAAGTTTGCTCAGCATGCTGACTTTCCAGGAGCTTTCTTAGTGCTTGGAACAAGTTACCTATCTCCTGCCAGAATCGAGAGAGGAACACGACTGGCTGACGAATACCATATGTTCCAGGCTGGCCAAAGGAAACCTAATTGTATTTTGTTTAGCTTGTCGACTTAACTGGGTTTCTGTAACAGAGCTGAGTTGGTTGGTGGTTTTTTCCTTTTCTTCTCTTTTTTTTTCCTTCAGATAAATGGGGCCAATCTCTTCTATGAGGGAATTGTCCTGGGACAATTCTGTGTTTTGCCCTGGAAATGCAGGACACAGCCTTCTGCCACTTCCCTAATGGAAGAGATCAGGGGAGAGCTGAGTGAAGGGAAAGGCAGTTGCCAACAGGAGTGATCAGAAATTGCAGGGCTAAAATCTCATTCTAGGCAGGGAACATCCAGTTCTGAGAATGCAACAAGAACACTTATGCTGACCAAAAGATTCCCCCCCCACCCCCCCCTTCTTCTTTTTTTTTTTTTTTTTTTTTTTTTTTGTTTATTCGAGGTGGANNNNTTTTTACTTGTTAGTGCATCAGAAGAGGAGAAGTGTGTGCTTGTGACCTTGGAGTGGGAGCATAGAACTGTGGATGTCAAACATCTAAATGTAGATTTGCTTTGTGTAAAGAGACTTAAAATTAGAGCTTCCTCAGGCTGCAGAAACTAAAGGCTGATCTCAGAGACCACCGGGGCAGAGTAATGCCCCTAAGGAGCACAGATAGGAGTTTGCAGAAGTTGAGGTTGGACTGATGCTGAGCAAGGTTCATTTCTCAGAGACACCGAGCCCTGGATGGAGCTAGAAAGCTAGTAGAGGACTTGTTCCCTCGTCTCCTCTGTTCCACTGCACTGCATCACTTTGAGTTGGTCACTTCCCCGTGATGTGCTTTGTTGCTTCTAACCACCCTAAATGCTTAGGAGGCAGCATCATCTTACATCATGTGATTGTGCAGCATCTAGTCCAACCTCCACTTGAGGAGGTGGAGGGGACATCACTGGGCATTGCCATGTTGTATATAACAGCTTTGGCTTACCTAAAGACAGGAGCTAGCTGGAAACCTTGCACCCAATCTTGTCCTTCAGGTTTTTGGACCATGTAGACGTAGTCTCCCCAGTTTCCTGGACAGGCTCAGCAGTGGTGTTAATAGGAGTGTGGAGTGAGCTTTGCATTGGCTAGGAGACAGCTCTAAGTAGGAAGTGTATGCTGTCTTTCAGGCAAGTGGAAAATGGTGGGGGCCTTCATTTCTAGCTGAGCAGAAGAGGGAAAATAGAGCTAAAAAGCAACGGCCACTTTAAATAGATCTCTTTCCTCCCCATCTCTTATTTATCTCTTGCCTTCCTGTTTACAGCGTCATTTCCCACAGCTCCCATTCTGCTCATTTAGAGGTCAGGTCAACCCAAGGTCTGCTCCATTTCTGAGCACCAAATCAGTGCAAGTGCCTCCATCTGATGCCATGCAGGAGATAGGGGCTATTTGCCACTTCCCCTTCCATTAGCTGTATGCTGTCATGCCACAGCAAAGCAATAGGACGTCCCAGGTTTAATGGAACACAGAAGTTGGCACAGCTCTTGACTTGTCTTTCTGAACAAGTCCCAGGCCCTGCTGTCCTTTCACTTCTGACACACTTGTTTATCCACAGGCTGCCTGCACCCTGTTGTTCTGCCATGTGCTTTTCTGCCCACACAAGTACACTCAGCTGCACACTCAGCGACCCACCTATCTAAATATTCATACACGCTGAATCACCCTTCGATGTACACTCATAGCCATGCTCACAGATGGACTCTGATCCTCGTGAGCCAGACTTAAGTTCTCTTTCAATCTGCCACCCCTGTGTCCTCAAGACAGGGGATGTTCTTCCCTCCTGAAGGAAATATAGACTTTTGTAGTGTGTTTGCTCATCCACCCATTTACTTTCAGGGCCATGGGGCAAAGGTGGTGATGCCTCCAGCCATGTGGACAGAAAGGGTCAATGTTGACACCTCATTTCTGTAGCCTACCCATGCTCTGAGATCTGCTTTTGAAGGGTGCCAGCAGGCTTAACTTCAGTGCCCCCATCTGATAGGGTGAAAGACCATATCATCATCATCATTTCATGGCTTCAATTCCCAGTGTCCTTCCTTGGCCTTCCTCCCCCAGGCTATCATTGTAACATTTGTGGTGACCAACATCAGAAATTTCAAGGCCAAACCGTTGCTGGAGGCTATCTGTCACACACACTTACCTAGGCCCATGCATAGTCCTGATCATGATATGATGTGCGCATGTTGGATAAGACACTCTGTGATCAGAAACACCTTCAAAACAAAACAGCCCATTGCGTGAATGTCCCCCATGACTGCCCCATTCAGTGCGCAGCGCGTTAGCTCCCTTCCTGCTCCCCCCCCCCCTCCCCGATTCCTCTACCCATGTTGGACCATTTAAGAATTAATGAAGGCCAGATGCATGTTCTGCAAATGTAGGATCACTGCATTTTGGAGTAGAGGCTGGCTTGATGCCTCCTTGTCCTTCGAATTCTCAGTACAGCTAATAACAACCAGAGGCAGCCCTCCTCCATCTGAGGTAGAGCCCACCTCACCGGTGACGTCTCTGCAACCACAAAGGATTTCTCAGGGACCTGGAGGGGTACCAGCTTTCGGCCGTGGAGCCCCAGGATCTGGTTTCATGTCTCACCAGCATTGGCAGGATGAACTCGGCGTGACTGAGCTGTCCAACAGGGAGGCAGTGAGCTAGGCCAGCCCTGGATTTCTAATGGGAAAGGAAGGAATTCGGTGTATTTTGGTGCACGTAAAAATAAGGGATGGATTGTGCTAGTGGGAGCTGTCCACGTGTTGAGATAACAGAGCAGATGTGCTGCATGACTATTGCAGCCTCATACTACAAGCTCTTTCATGATGTGCTAACCCTCCATGCAGGATTGGGTCAAGGCAAGATGGAGCTGTTTTTCAGACTCAGATCTGACCTGCTAAAATGCCATTGCCACAGCAGCTCTGCTTCCTTGCTGCACAAGCAGAGCTTCTCTTCTTGTGAAGCGTCTCTTAGTCATCTCTGCTGCCCAATGGATCCAGGAGGTTGTTGTAGGGCTGCGCTTTGTCCATCTTCATGTAAACACATGGCATATGCTGGGGGTCATCTGTGGATGTTGATGTGGATGTCTGTGCAAGGGTATTAGAAAGAGGGAGACTTCTACAGGTTGCAAAACTGATTCTGTTGCTCCTTGGAATGTGAGAGCCTGTAAATCAAGTTTTTAGGCCTAAAACTGGTTCTGATTTGTTTGTGGAACAACACAAGTTTCTGCATACGACTGTTTTACCCAGAGTGCTGCCCCTTGGCTAGAGGCTGGAGGTTGGTGGGCATAGATAACCTGCAGAGAGGTGTGGTGCTGCATGACTTCAGTCATCACAGCTCTGCCATCATCATTGAGAAATGGTTGGGCCGTGACCTTGTTATATGTTAAGGCCCCTAATTTGAGTTTGCAGTGATTTATGGGAAGGCCTTGTGGCTGTGGCAGTTCACGATGGATATTTCCATCACCCATCAGTCTCTGGCATTCTGGAACTTGTGCAGTTCACTAGTAGTGGGTGGGATTCCTGCAGAAAAAAAAACCTTCACCCCCAAAGAAGCCCAAAGTTCTCAGATATTCAGCACAGAACCTTCTCTCTTTTTCCCTTCTCTCCTCATCCCCTTCAAACATACCTGTGGGTAGAGGTAGTGTTATTGGAGCAGCCTATTTGACTGCTATAATATTTTCCACTCAGATCCATTCACTTCTATTTCATGTTTTTGTTGGATCAACACCTTTTGAGAGCAGTTAAAGCTGCTTGTATTTGAATAGTTGGAGACAGTGTGTCACCCTGCTATCTTTTCTTGGTTTCACCTCTAGAAGGCAGCGATGATATGTCTGTATACAGTCACCCAACTGAAATGTGTGTCTCTACGTCCCTCTCAGTGGGAGTCCTTTACCTGTGAGACTCTGTGTACTGTCAAATGTGCCCTGACGTAACATAGCATGATCTTAGAGCGTTTAGGGCAAATGTATAAGGGAAGTAGGAATCACCATTTTCCTAAGTCCTTTTCTAAGCGAGAAGAATTTTTGCTGCTCTGCTAACAGAAAGAAAGGAAGGTCTTTGTTCTAAATGTGAGTTGTTTTGATTTTTTTTCTCTTTATCTATGATGGTCTGGAAAAAAAAAAAAAAAGTAAAATGATCTCCTGTGCAGGATTGAGAGCCCTGACGCTTCCTGCTAAACCCACTGTCTTGTTTTGAGCCCTCAAAGGTGGTACTGAGCCTGCGGTTCTTCCCTTTCAGGGTCTCTTCCTTTCCTAGGAGTCTGCCCTCCAGTCCCCTGTCCCTATATCTGTCATCTGCTGGCTTAGGAGAGAGCAACCATGGGGCATGCAAAAGCTGACTGAGGAGTAGCAGACTAACAGAAGGGGTAAATGTAGGACTCGATGCAGCTTTTCTCATTAAGACGGTAACTTGGGGTTTTTTCCTCTGTTGAACCACTGTTTTTCATGAAACTTCCAGGGGTAAAGAATTTTAAAAGCAATTGACAGATAGATAGGATTACATCTTCTGTTCTATGGTAAGAATTAATTTTATTTGCCCAGAAATAGAGTCCCTATAGGAAGAGAAAAATAGCCACAGGAGCTGAGGTGAGAAAAAGAAAATAAAACCAGATCCAGAGAGGTGGGATGCTTCTGAATGTTGCCATCTCTTGTTGAATATCATCATGAAGCTTGTGATGTTTGTGGATTTTATTTGAGACTTGTGGTCTTTATTAGAGCTCCTGGAATCAAGAGGCTGAATGAGATTCTCAGCTTTCTATTTATTTATATTTTTTTAAACTAGCATTTCCAGCTCTCTTGATCCTGGAAGAAAACAACTTCACTTGAAAATATGAAGCCTTGAGGCTCCAAATGAGAAACCAGATGAAAAATACTCCAAATACTTTTGGGTTGGTTAAGTCTTATTATTTTGAAGCCTATATCATTCTGTTCTAGGGCCACACACAACATTTTTGAAAGCTGAAAGCTGGCAACACTCATGCTTTTTATCCGAAGGATTTTACAAAGTGCATGAACGTTAGCGGCTATCGTGAATGTGGGTGTGTGGGGGTGATATTGCAAGCGGTGTCTCGCAGGCCTGTGGACTCCTTGTGCACCGCGGCATGCGGTCCCTGCCCTGCAGAGTTCATGAACTAGTCATGGTAGGCAAGGGTGTCTAAAGCGCTGTTTTCCCCTCTCCTGTTTTCAGTTATCTGTCTATAAGGAGGCAATAAGCGAATCGCCCCTGAAACTGAGGAGAGAGGTAGGAATGTAAATCCAATTTGCCGCAGTTATTTATGTGACCCACCGACAAAGCAGTGCCAAGGTTGTGGGAGAAGCAGGGATGCACTTAACAAGATGACAGTGCCTCGTCGTGTCCTGGGACGGGATGTGCAGACGAACGTTGCGTGTGGCAGAGCAAGGGCGAGAACAGCTCCTGCAAATGGAGAAAAACAGGGGCTACGCAGCACCAATCGCAGACACTCCGCCTCACCACGGTGGTTGCTGTTGTTGTTGTTTCTGCTTTTGAAACAATATGCAAGGAACCATCCAATATCCTAGGGCTTTTGTTTATCTAGATTTTTACGAGGAAAGAAAAAAGTTAGAGGAGAAAAAGAAATGAGAGGGGAAACACAAGCATTCCTTCCAACCAGAAAGTCATGAGTTTTGATTCAGTCTAATTGCACAAGTGATATTTTTATAACCTCTGTGAAGTCTCCTTGCTTTCTTGGTGTGTCTCCATTGTTTATGTGAGAGTGGCCAGGTAGCCAAGGCAAAGTAACGTTGCGAGAAAAATTCCCTTGGCCTCGGAATATGCTGCACTCTCTTTTTGGCTTCACAAACAAGCTTGTTTTCCTGGTTTCAGACCTCTCTTAGGTTCTTTTGTTGCCTCTTCCTCTAAACCAAGGTTACTCATATATTCTGCCCAGCCCTGGACCATCTTGGCAGCTTCATAGCATCCCTTAAATATACACAAAATAGTGCATAATGGGGCCAGATCTCCAGTAAATAAAATCACCGCTGCTCTCCCTGGTCCCTTTCTGTTTGCAGTGGCAAAACATGTGGTGCCCTGCGCTGGCTGTAGGGACAGCCCCTGCCCAGCCATAGTTTTCCCCAGTGTGTTCACATGGACTCCCTGTGTGGGCAGGGCCAGGCTGTTTGCAAGGCTGCAGGGTGGAGGGGAGGTGTGAGGTGGGTGGAAGCCAAATGCTGTGCTTTATGGTGGCATATCTTTCTGAGCAGCATGGATGTAGTCAAAAGGTGGGAGTCCAGCTTCTACTCCATTCATCCTGAGCATGCATTGCTTGCTCAATTGAGCAAGCCTTGGAGGCTACTCCTGTACTAGCAAATAGCCGAGCTGTCAGCTGCACGCTGCTGCCTCTTTTGGATATCTGCTTTCGCTACTTTAAAGATTGAGGTTTCCTAAGGCAGTTGTCTGTGGTCAGAGTCAGTATTTGGAGATCCAGAACTAGTCAGGCCTGAGCAATGGCACATCAGGGGCCTAGAGAAGGCATGCTGAGGAGCAGGGAAGTGAAGAAGCAGCAGCTTGGGCTGATGGATAGACCTGATGGAATAAGGTGAATGGAGCTGTTGAGTTGTCACGTGTTCAGAGCAGAGGAAATAAGCTTGGTTTGCTTTGACTGGTCTTGATTGCTAGTGGGTTTTGTGGTGTTTGCCAATAGCAAGAATGGTGCTGGCAATGGATGTGAGTTGGTTCTAGCTCTTTGGCATTGGTTTTTACCTTCTCAGCGGTGCAGGTGACTTTGTGGTGTGGGGGTTCAGCTGGCTAGAGCTGCATTTAGTCACCACAGGGCAAGTGGTTGTGGATGTGCCGGGGTGTTCTGGGGACCTGCTATGGGAGGTGATAGGAGCTGGAAGGAAGATGTTCAACCCTGCAGATAGCCAGCGTTTACCCTACAGACTGGATGCTGCTAGCATGACAATGGAGATGTTTGTCGGTGATTGACTCATACTGAAATTCAGACAAGGTGGGCAAAATCTTATTCTTTGTAGAGAAGGTCCCTGTGACCATTCTGAGCTTTTCTTATTTGAGATGAGCAGTATCCTGGTTCACATGGTAGCAAAATGTTCTTTTCTACAGGGACTGCCATCAGGATTTGGGGGAAGAGAACATCTGCTTCAGGATTTGTGGGTTGTTATGTGTCTATGTCCCCCCTGCCCATCTGCTCAGGAATGTGGGTGGTTTTGTGGCAGGACAGGTCCATGGTGTGCCTCTTCTGTGAAAAGTAGTGTTGCTGTCTAGGAAAGAGATGCCCAATTCACTGGTGAGTTATATGGTATTACAAAGGAAGATCCCTCTTTAGCTTCAGCTGGCAGTCAAAGTACTCTGCAGTTTAGTGCAACTGGTAGGCCCTGCTCAGTCTTAAATGAGCACACGCACTTCTCAGTCTGGTTGCATACTGGCCTCCCTGCAATTGTCGCAGGTGATGGCTGGGCTTCATGTATCTTTCCTTGTGCTCCTATTAATCTGGATTACAAATCCTTTTGGGCTCATTTTACACGATATTGACTCAGCCAAAATCCTGAAGCAGTAATTTCCACAGGTGTGTCAG
This sequence comes from Aramus guarauna, assembly GCA_013400195.1. NCBI lineage: Eukaryota > Metazoa > Chordata > Aves > Gruiformes > Aramidae > Aramus > Aramus guarauna. The sequence goes on from VXBL01003319.1 coordinate 219,554, forward strand.
GCCATGACTTGAGGCTCAAACCTGTTGCTTGAATGCTCTCCCAAACTTGTGCCATTAGCCCCTTGGGTATGCTGCCTCTCTAGGGTGATAGAGTGCAGCCGGGGTTCTTCACGCTAGGACCCACCTGCAGTATGATTATGTGCCCTCTCTGCTTCTCCATCTACCTTTGCCTTTACAGACTGCAAGGCTTGTGAAGAAGGGAGAGAGATTTGGAGAGTCTGAAGGTAAAATGGACTGTTTCTGTGCACAGGTCTGCACAGTTGCTTTGATAGCACTACTTGATTGTTTTGATAGCACTACGGTGCACCAACTGCACAGCGAGCCTCTCTGCCCCTTCCATCCCTCGTGAGAAATGAAGTGGATGTCTCAGCTAATGAGTGATAAGTACTGGTCTCTTGCAAGGAGGCTGGCAGCTCCAGTCTAACACTTGTGAGCTCTTCCCACTTCTACTGATGTCACTCAGTGTTTCTGTGATGAGCTGTCATCCATACATTGCATGTTTGGAACAAGCGGTACTAACTCTCCTCTTGGACAGTGGTTTGGATGATGTAGAAATAAGTGGATCTTCTCCAAGTGTAATTTTGTCAGGGGACTGCCTGAGGAGTGACCGAAAGCTTTTAGCAGAGCCATGGGGAGCAGTGGAGGGTGGGCTCAGGAAAGAGAGAAAGAAAAGAGGAGAAAATAGTTTGCTAAAACTTCAAAGATGGCCCTTGGCTTGGAGAAATGAGGGCATACGTGAAGGAAGGCAAAGAGTCACTCAGGAACATGGAAAAGGAGGCTGTTCACCTGGGAGAGAGAATGCTCACCTTGAGGAGTCCATGAATAGGAAGATTTGAGAGAGGCCGTGGTGGGAAGAGACAGAAAGATGGTATGAGTCAGGGACGAGGAGAGCCAAATTCAGCACTTCTTTTAAGCAGAGGAAACTCCGCTGACATCGTATAGCTTCAGGCAAGTACCAGCAAAAACATCTGGGCTGGATCTTGAGCAGTATAAATCTGCTTGGGGGCCATTGACTTCAGCAATGCCACACCGATTTATGCACGTGAAAGGTTTGGCCCTCTGCTTGCTTTTCTGCCTTCAGTCCTGCCTGGTTTTGGGGTCCCAGGGAGCATTGTAGCTGAATTTGTGGGGATCGATGCAGAGGGTTTCCTGGTAAATGAGAAAAACACTGTCCTTCCATCCTGCTTCATCTGCCTGGGATTTCCGACCGAAAGGCACTGACTAATTCCATCTGGCAGGCTGACCACGCTTCAAAGACTGCAAATCCTGAGACTTTTAACTTACAAACAAAACCATGCATTTAAAAAAAAAAAAAAAAAAAAGTGAGAAAAAAAAAAAAAAAAAAAAGACAGCTCTCCCCAGGGACAGTCTCTGCAAAATCCAAAACAAGGTCTCAGCGCCTGCCCTAGTGCTCCGGCTGACGCCAGTGTTTTTTCTGTCCCTTTTAAAACTGAGCTGGAGTGTTCCTGACTCCTCCGTTCGACACCTCTGGCTCCCTTATTCCCCTCGGTGAGTGGGGCGGTGGGGAGGAGGCTGGAAGGGAAAGGCCAGAGCAGGAGGAAAGAAATGCCTGGTATTGATCCACCAAGGCTGGCTAGACTGCAAGAAATTCCAGTTCGTGAAAAATGTTGTGGTTTAGAGCATTTGTTTTCGTTCCACGGTGGGATGAAACCAAGACTTTCTGGAAGGAGCGGGGAAAGGGGGGGAGAATAAGAAGGAAAATGACCTTTTTTTTTTTTTTTTTTTTTGGTGGTTGTTGTTGAGGAGGGACAGCCTCCCTGTGGTACAGATGCCCACTCTACAGGGCTGGGGGAGTCAGTCCTCTCCCAACAACCTCTCGTGTGCAGCCTGTGCTCCTCTAGTAGGGTAGGGCAGGGACTGGGATGAAGCTCCCATGGGAATGAGAGGAGACCTCCTTCTGCCTCCAGCTCATCATATGCTCTTGATGGAACAGAACCAAGGGATGATCTTCAGGACAGTGACCTGCCCCTGTGACACTCATAATGGAACCTGGCAGCTAAAAACTCAGTGAATGCCTGCCCTTTGTGACAGTTCTGCCTTTGTGGAGCTTTTGTCCACTCAACTGGGCAAGTTTCCCCAATGTGGGTGTGAGGACCCAGCTTCACAGCTTCTGGGAGGTGAAGAGGGTCCCGTGACTTCAGCAATGTGAAGTAGGGAGGCTCTGACCCAGAGTTGATACAAAGGGGAGTTTGGAGTGATTACCCCCCCAAAAAAAAGAAAAAAGAAAAAAAAAAAAAAAAAAAAAAGACTTAAAAAAGTTGCTCTTTTCTTTCAAAATGAGTGTGCTGGGTTTTTCCACAGCCCCCTGGTCTTGGGGTCTTGAGTAATGGCAAATCCTTGCAGGGAACTGTAGGAGGAGAGGTGAAAACCAGAGCAGAGCTGGGACTGGAAGGCTTGAAGATGTCAAATAATAGGACATAGACATAGCACACAGCTCTTGTGCCTTCCAGGCAACTCCTACAGCATGGTGAAGGGAGATCTTGGGCTTACCTTTAGGTGAGCACACAGTGTCTTTGAGCAAGGTAGTGGTGGTCTAGCCCTTTTGCATCTCTCTCAAAGTCAGAGAGCAAACTGGCCAGCAGAGCTGGGAAGTGAAGGGAAGGGAGCAGTGCTGCCCTGGAGGGTGCCGTGAAGGCTGCGATCCAGAGGCACCCTCTTTCTCTGCTTGCGTGGTGTTGTTCAGCTCCTAATCCCACCATGTGCCTCCCAGGCACAGCCTGCAAGAGCTTGCCCCACTATCTGAAGAATCGCCATAGCATCCCAGATTTCTACCCTATTCCACACCCCAAAAAACCCATCTCAAGCTGTGTCACTGGTTGACAAGATGGGAATGGCAAGTTATCCTGTGCTTGTAGCCGGCAGCCCTTGGGAGCTGCTTTGTCTGTTTTCCAGGAGGTAAAAACCCTTTTCTGGATGTCAGCAAGCAAACTATGCAGGGGAAAAGAGGGGGGGTGGGGGTGGGGGGAAGGCATCTGCCGTGAGTCAGAGGGCTCCTCTGGGGGACTGTGGGATTGTGGGGAGTGGGGGGTGAGGCAGAGGAGTGTGGCTGCTATAGGCAGACCTATGTACCACCAAGCCACAGGCATGAGGTATTGGAGCTCGCAGGCCCAGGAGCACAATGGGACCTTTATCAGCTCTTTCCAAGGCAGGAGGGCTTGCAATAAAACGTGAAGTGTCCGGTATTTTGATTGTCAAAGGCCACATCTTCCAAGGTGAACGCTTTGGAGTGACCACAGAGGGTAGAGCCGAGGTTGCTAGGTGATGGCTGCTAACAAAACAGGTTTATTCCTTCAAAAGGGGTTTCCTGGCAATGGCTACATCCAAAGCTTTTTACTAGTTGCGAGCCTGTCTTGTTGGTGGATCCCCTGCTTCTTGACACCTACTGCTTTCATCCAACACAGCTCTCAAGATCTTCAGCCACACACCTGTTGCACATGCTCCGTTATTGTAAAGCAAAAGTGTCTCAAACCTGCTGTGAGCCAGCATCTAAGGATTCTCCAGCCTCTTCAGCTTCCCCTGTAATGTTGTTGCGTGTCCCTTCTTATAGAGAAGGGCTCCCTAATGAGTAAGACCAATTACAGTTGATGCTGTTGGGGGAAGAAGGCTGGGAGCTGTCTTGGCTGCCAGAGGCAGCTGCTCTTGAAGATCAGGGCTGTCTCAGCTTGATGAAGCACGTGTAAAGCTTTCTGGTGTTGTCTGGTGGAATCCAGAAGTGCCCAGGATGTTGCAGGCTTCCAGGTTGTATATAGTTTATTCTCTTCCATTTGCTACTGGTATCAAGAGATGGATACTCAGGGAAGACATGGATGGGACTCACCACTGTGTCGGGGTGTTTTACTGGGGTATCCTGGTGCCATCTCCATGTGCAGAATAGCACTGAAGTGGGATCTTTCTTGCTGTTTCATTTTTGTGTTGACTCTAGTAGTAGGTTTCCCATGGCTTCACCTGGCTAGTGCCTCTGTTGCTGCTGGGCCAAAGTGCTGCAAAGTAATGCCGAGTATCTGCTAAGCCCATCACCACTGAAGCATCTGAGGTTAAGCCTGGAACTCCTCTCCCAGTGAAGCTGAAGGCAGGGGTAAGCCTGCAATGCTGCGTTTCATTACTTATTGTACTGACTTAGCTCAGAAGGGAGCAGAGGGAATGTTGTTTCCTTGGTCTTACTATCGTTTAGTTTCATACAAGAAACAAAGCTCACTCCTTTCCCCATGCCGAAGTACACAGATGTGCTGTGCACCTCTGCAGGCTGCGCTGGAAGGAGTTGCTGTGATCTGTTTTAAACACTAGACAGCCCCCTCATTAATTGTTGGAAAGCCTGCCCGCTAATGTGGCGGAGTCTGGAGCCTGCAGAATGTTACTGTGAGTGGTACGTATCTGTGTATCCTATAGCACTGGAAGAACTGTTGAATCCTGTGAAGCTCTTGGCTTTGGAAAGTTGCTTTTCAGGCACATTTTTCCTTGTAACTGAATTCCAAGTTTGTTAGCGACTCTCCTTCCCTCGTCTCTTCCCCTCCCCCCCCGCAAAGGGACAGTCGTTTAAAGGAAGACACAACCATCTTCATGCCACATTCTGCTCTCTGAAGAGAAATGGAAGTGACATACTCTGCATTGAAGAACACTTGCAAATCAAGGCCAGGGAGAGTTGCCTCCTTGTATCCTACTTTAGGTGGAGATGGGACTAGTACCTCTTGCAAAGTTGTTCAACACTTCCTGTCATAAGACCCCGTATTCAGTTGCTTATGACTTTGCCAATCTCTAACTGTTCTCACTGGCACTTTTGGTGCCACACATGTGACTCAAGCTGGATTTTTCTTGGGATGGTGTCATCTGAAATGGTGCAGCCATTTCCAAGAATAAAATGAGGAGAAAAAAGCAATTTTTTTTTTTCTTCCATGTTTGAAAAAAGACAAAAAGCAAGATTTATTTTTTTGTGTGTGCCATTTCACTGAGGCACTTTCCTGATTTCTTCCTCCTGAATGAGAGTCTGAGATGTTGCTGAGGAACCACGGGGAGCTGGAGCTCACCTCATTTTTAATGCTGGCTGTTTATTAGGCATTCATTCCAGGTAATTTGTCTGAGCTGAGCTTCCTCCATCCTCTCTGGAGAAGGATGGGGGTGTTCAATCAGCTCATCTGAAAGTACATGCCTAATAGAAGTGAAATGAATTGCACCCTGGAGGTTAATGACAGAGATAGTTTAGAAAAATTGTTTAAAGTAATCTCCTCATTTTTAGACAGATGAGTTCAACCCTCTGAGGTTGAGGAAGAGCCTGCTGTTGTTCCTGTGAAAAGCTGATTGTTTTCAGCTGTATTGTATGTTTTGGAGAAAAGAAAAACAAAAAGATATCTCCGTTTCCTCACAGTGTTGAGAGTCTGGTAAATACTTTGATGAGTCCACTCAAATAGTGCATCGTTGTGGCACTTATCCCAAAAGCAATGGAGTGTGTTTCATCCATGAACCCTCCTAATCACTCTCATGGTACCGGGATGCTAGGGAGGAGGTGAAAAAGCTGTCTGTCTCTCCTGCAATCTTGTTGGCTTCAGTTCTGCTGGTGTCTAGGAGGCAGGGAGGAGGCATGCAACCAGACTTCAAATGCAGCGGGAATGCTGGGAGCTGAAGGTGGTGGAGAAGGCAGCAAAGGGAGCAGATGATAGACACAAGAAGCCTGGCACAGGAAGACAAGAGAGGGAAGTGAAGACTGGCAGGAAGTCTGGAACTTGAAATGCTGCTGAAAGCCAGCAGGGAAGAGGAGGCTGAGACCCAGGAAAGGAACTGGAGAGATAGAAGGCAAAGTGAGACTGAGGGATGGGGAGAACACACATGAGATGGGAAAGCAACTGAGGCTGTTGATGGGGCAAGGAATATCAGGGTGGTAAGCAGAGGTTCAAAATTCAAGAAAGACCAAGTCCAAGAGGACAAGAAACTCAGTTGTAGAGGCAGCAGCAGAGAAAGAGGCAGAACAAGAACAGGCTGTGGGAGACAGGCAGAAAAATTCAGTCTTGGATGGGGACCAGGGAAGAATGATCTGGGATGTCCTGTGGAAAAAACTGGCTGTGTCACAATGACCATGTTCAGGGGAACCAGTTACTGCTGTGTGAATTACCTGGATTTTGGCACTTACAGGGCTTCTAGCTCCTGGCATATAACATCCTTTGTGGTATAATACTGTATAGGCTGAATGTATTTTTTCATCTGGATTTTTCTCTCTGCTCTATTTCTTGTGCTAACCTTTCCTTGGTGTTTTTCTCTACTGCTTTTTCCAGCCTTTCATGTGCAAACTTTGGTCCCAAGAAGGTTTATGCTGAATTCTCAAACATATGCTGTTCAAGTGGTTTGAAATACTGAGTGAAGTGTGTTCATCTTTCACTAGTTGGAGTAAAGATACGTAAGAAAATTATTTCCAGGAAAAATACCCTTGGAAGTCTGAGGAAGAGCCTATCATCTGTTTACTAGGACAAAGTCATTCCCTTCCGGCTTTTAGCCCCTGTATTGGGTATCCGCATTATGCCTGGATCTTCATCTAAATGATAATCCAGCAAACAGTTAAAATCAAGGGGGCTTCATCAGCAGAAGATCTGGCCCTGATCTTCCAGCTCAGTGAGACCAAGAGCAGTCTGTTACGAGGTCTGAGTTACAGCTTGACTTTAAACACCTGCTTAAATGCTTTTGTCCTTTCAGTTGCTGGGAAAAAGTTGCTGGGATTCCTGGGTGGCAATCTGTAATTTACGCCCTCGCAATAGGTCAGCAGAAATGGACATCGTGCTTCTCCTGGCCTTAGAGCCTACAACTTGATCTTGGTCTCTGTCTGGCAGTGTGTTTCAAACCCTGGCCGATATTGCGTGTGCTTCTTGGACAATCTTGCCTTTTTACGCACTTGCTGTTCCATGACCCTCTGGCAGAATCGCCTGCCCCCATTATTCATACTGACACGGTTTGTAATGCGCAGAGCCAACCTGTGGCATCCAGCCTGCAAATTTCCCTAACGCTGCAAAAGAAAAAAAAAAAATGCAAGCATAAGCACATGCACACAAACACGCTTTTCGTGTGTTTTCACATAGTATATGTGCATGCATATATTTATGCATGCTTGTCTGCACGCACATATGCATTTTTTGAATACTTGTTTTGTGTCCTACCCAATGAAAACCCGAAAATGGAAAAATGTGTTGATAAACATAATGGAGCTTTTCAGACCATTTTATTTGAAGCTGCAGCTTGCAGCTGCTTTCCAGCATTAGGATAGGAAAGAGAGAGAAAAAGAGAAGGAAGGGAAAACAGAAGCAAGAGACAAGGGGGAAGGAAAGGGAAAAGGAAAAGGAAGGAAAGGGAAGGGGAAAAGGAACAGAGTGGAGAGAAAAGAGCAGGAGAGGGAGGAGGAGAAGAGAGAAAAAAGAGGGGAAAAGAAAGGAAAAGGAAAAGAAAACGTGCAGATAGCAATGCTGCCAGAGTTTGTATACCTTAAATCTGAAAGGTCCAAAAGTTCTTGACCTACATTCCCCGTTTCAGAAGCGTAGTACAATAACACACCATGGTTTGTTTAAAACATGGCAACTTGACTTGAATCTTATGTTTTGGAGAAAGATTTCGCAATGATGCAGAGGAGAGAAAGCGAAAAGATTTAGCTGTTCCCCTTTACTATCTCCCTCCCTCTGCCTTTTGGCATGCTTGTAATCAAACCCACTCACTTCTGAAATATTGTAACATTGCTGTTTTGATGGTGCAAAGGCTTGAATTAAAACTTTGAAAAAATCTATAAAAATTCTCAAATCCATTGAGACAGGATGCTAGTATTTCTGATAAAGTGGGTTTATAGACTGAATGGTTGGACCTCTCATATACCGACTGGTGGAAGTACATGCTGCAGAGTGGTCTGCAAGAGGACAGCCATCACGTGGTGTTCTGACTCATTCAGATGGATTTAGATTTCTGTTTGATTTTATTCATTTCTTTCATTTCATTTTGAAGGGGCAGAGTCAAGTGCTCTGGTGCAGGGTCTGGTGCACTAATGGAATAAACAGTATTGTGGACGTGTTGGCAAACTCTCAGTTTGACTTGGCTTTGCTGGTCTCCAAAGAGTTATATTATTGGTTATTTATGAGTATGCGGATGACCTTTGGGCAGTAGGGAAAATGTTTATGAATCTAAAAGGCTTCACAAACTTTAGCACAAAAGCTTGTTTTGTCCAAAAAAATGTGAACTGTAAGTGACTTCTTCATCATTCAGCCTTGCTTGGTCTCTTATTTTAAAAGCCTTTGGTCATCCAGTCGAGCTGTAGAATCAAACCATGTAGTGCAGATGAGCAGTCACATGCCCTGAGTAGCAAAAAGTGAAAATCCAAGTGGAAAGCATGTGAGTAACTGCAAGAGAGCAGCTGGTTTTGTTCAATGGGCTGGTGAAGGCTGAGTTATTCAAAGAAGTCAAAGGGAGTTAGGTAGTGCTGACCCATTACGTTTGTGGACTTCCTCACCCGCAGGGGTATACTTTTGAAAGTTGTAGATTCACTTGGGAAAAATTAGGATCAGTTTGTGAACAATTTGTAAGTGGAAGAAAAAAACAAGCCGGCGGCTGAATTTCCAATCAGTCCTACTGATAATGAATAACTTCTGCAGTTCTGCTTTCTGAAACAAACTCTGGGTTGTCCATTTCTTTGCATGTCATTTCAGGAAATTGAAAATACATGGAGAAAAACCCCTCATTTTCTTCTTTTTGAAAGTCATCAAAGTTATTCTTGTCTATCCTTAATTTTTTCAGTGTTTTTCACGTTTTCGTTGCTAATGCCCCAGCATGATGATTTGAGTGCTGTTCCAGGGGTCAGTATTTGCAGCTAGAAAAAGGACTTGCCAGAAGCAATTGGTGCATCCTACTTGCAAAAGGCTGATCCCTTTTTATGTGCTGTCTTAATGTTAAGTTGTGCTCTCTTCGCCCATTGTACGCGAAGCCTAAAGTATGCCACACTGGGGATTTGTAATGTTTATTGTGTTGCTCCCCCAATGAAAGCCAAGAAATGCTGGATATTTAGCTTCCTTGCACCTGGCTTCAGCTCCCAGAATACATCAGAGCAGCCTAAAGCTTATTATAAATTACTCCTGGTTGCGAGTGAGTCCTGGAGAGTCAGGCAAGGATCAATGGGGCATACAAACAGCCAGCCACAGCTTCTTTCCTTTTCTGTGGCTGCTGCTAAATTTAGGTACCACTGCAGTGTCTCTGTGCCCTGTTGGTTTCTTTTTTTTGGGGAGGAGGATCTTCTACCTATGGAGTAAGACAGCATCACCCAGCTGCTTTGTGCTGTCCGGTTCTTGTTGCAACACTCTGCCTCTAAATTTCTGAAGATGGACTGCAAAGTTCAAACAATGGTTAATCCTGTTTAAGGCACTCTGGCATCCTGTTTGTGGCCTGGAGTTCAGCAGTGTTTCCCAGGGCAGAATGGATTTTACACTTGTTGCACCAGTGTAAGACTGGACAATTTGTGGAGCTGTCTGGTAGGACACTACAAGGAGTGAGAGCAGAGTCCAGCCTGATTTCTCCTGTTATCAGTGGTGCAATTGCAATGTTGGGAGGAAATTAGGCATGCTCAAGTACTAAGAGGATGGATGTAGTGTATATAAGATTATCATGCATGGTGTGGCTTGAAATAGCAGAAGGGCAGATAGAGTTTTGGGTGAACGTGTTGACTTTGTTATTCTGATATACCTACGTGAGTGTGGCTCTTCAAAACCTTGTCCCAAATGCTTGTCCCTTTTAGTTAGCTGTGGCTGGATGATTAGAGCAACATGTGACCTGCTGTCAGAAAGATGCAAAATAATTTATTGGGAAGGAAGCTAGCAACCAGGGTTGTCAATTCTGTGGCAATCTTCCTGCATTTGGTGTTTTTTCTTCTCCAAAGACTAAGCTTCTGGGGTCACGGGATTTATATGAGACCTGTAAGTTTAAGCTTGGAGAAAAAAAACGCCAAACTCCGCCTTTATACATGCAGAGTTTGATGGCATAAATCTTAAAACCTCAGAAAAACAGGTGGCAAAGAAAGGAAAGTCTGTCTTTTTGGGTTTTAAATAATAAAGGGCTTGTGATTATTTAAAGCTGGTCTGTCAATGTTTTGAACATGTCTCATAATATTTGGATGTGTGGAGCTGGCGATGTCAACGAGGCACCTATAAAATGCCTAGATTGCTCCCTAGAACACCCCTTGTTATAGACAATATAATAAAAACCAGGGTATAACCCTCACCTATGTTTCATGGCTAGATTAAAAAAGCCTCTCAGAGGAGACCCCTTCCCATTATGTTCAGTCACGCTTTCCACGAGGGAATCTTGCAACGGAGCTATTAAAGCATCAGTATGGCTTGTTTTCCATCTCTTTTAACGAGCCGTCCACTGACTTCAAGCTCTAAGAACCAGAGCAAGGAAAAGCAAACTAGGAGATGAAAGAGAGAGGAGACCCCACGTTTCTGCCTGCTTGCTGAAAAGGGGGGTTGGAGGGGAAAAACGCCCTTTGCCACATGCCTCGGGGCTTGTCCCACAGGAGAAGAGGCAGCTGGCTGAACAGAGGGCTTTGATCAGTTCCTGACTGCTGAGATATGCTTGCTGGTGTGGAGGGGGAAGGAGTGGGGGAAGAGAAGCTGGAAAGGATGGGAGGGAAGGGAGAGCTGTGCCGGGTTTGTCAGCCTGCCCAGGCTCCCCACAGCCTCTGCAGTTGGGCTGCCCCAACCTTCCTCCCTTAGCCTCCAGCTGGCCATGGCTGGGCTGTGCCCACTGTGGGGATGAGGTCCAGGGCAGAAGAGTGGACCAGAGCAAATTGCCCAATGCGTCTTTATTTTATGCTGGTTTTGGTGGTGCCTAGCACTGCTGTTCTCATGCGCAAGCCACTGCCCGTCCTAGCCACTGTCCCCACCTCCATGTGATGGGCAGCTACTTCTCTGCTGGTGGCACTTGAGGGACAAGGAGCTGCAGGCTGCCCTGAGCAAGAGGACACAGCTCCTGTGAGTCTGTCCCTGTGCTGTTCAGCTGGCATTCACTCCTGGAGCATCTCTCCTGCATCACTGAAGCAGCTCTAGTCCCATTAGTGACCGGAGAAAACAAACCGTTCTGGGCTGAGAGCGGCACTTGGGAGCATGCACGGCTCGTAGCCCTCGCCTTTCCCTCTGATGGCTGGGGCGGGAGTACCCGTTGTCCTGCCAAGTTTTCCTGTTGCCTGCTGCCACCTGCACGGGTGTTCCTTGCAAGGGAGATCTCATGCCACTCGTCTGTCTTGCTCTGTGTTCACATGCTGTAGTGCTACCAATAATTTAGAGGCTGTTCTCTGCCTCGTTGATTCTGCCATGCATTACAGTGGCACCAGGTCTGGATTCAGTGGGATTCATTCGTCTCTTCTCCTCCCTGGCAGATGCTGCTGAATGGTTTTCAGAAGTTGTACCCTGGGCTGTAAACTTGTAGCGTGGTGGAAATGGCTATTGTCAGAGCTTTTGCTCTATCTCTCTGACTCTGTCAAAGCTTTTCTGCTGGTAGTTACTCAGGAGAGCCCTGGAGGAAACCATCTCGCACTTTCCTTTCAGCCTCTTTGTAATTCTTTGTCTAATAAATGTGTGAAATAGCTGGTATCTGAGAAGCATGACATTTTAAGTGCTTAACTTAACTAACCCTGCTTTGAATGATGGCAAGGTCTTGCTGCACCATTTGGGGTGCTATTTTAATACCGGGGTGACTCTGCCAGGTGTCACGTGGATGTCAGTGAGGTTACCTCTGCTTGGTGCTGACCTGTGTGGTCATTCAGGCAAATACCATTCAAATGTTAGAGTCTGAAATTAAAACCACTGGCATCCATGGAGAGCTTTCACAGCCCAGGAGGTGTCAGGGCTTTGGATCTGCAAAGACAGGTAGCTCTGCAAGTCTGCCCTTCCAGATCACCTTGCGCACAGCACTAAAACCCAGGAGGAGAGAGGTTTCTTCCACAGCAGCTTGAAATTCATATACAGCAGCTGAGAAAGCGATCTGTCTTGTTTACAGGCAAGGAAGGGATTTGTGTATGCATGCGTCTGACTGACTGCTGGCAAATGCATCTATTTGAGTGCTTGGCGGGTCCATCTTTGTGCAACATGCTTTTCAGGCATAATTCTGCTTTTTATTAGAGCAAACTGGCAGCGAAGGAAATGGGGATGGTGTGTTATGTGTTACTGGGGCAAGGGAAGGGAACTGGTGGTAATTCCTTCTTTAATCAAAACCAGCTTTGGAATAGACAGAAAAGACTTTGATAAACCTTTCTTTCCTGCAGAGGACTCTGGACAGCCCTCCTCTTGGATCCAACCCCAGGTTTTGTCGCAGTCGAGTTTTGGAGGCTGTTTCCCACCTCATCCACCAGGTAGCTTAGCCTTGTTCTCCACCACAGGCAGCAACATCGAGGAAAATTTTATCTAGCCCTACCTTTGCTATTTGAACCTCAGAGTTCGAGGCTTGTTATTTTAGTATTTCTCAGGGTAGTTTTCTGCTTGTGCAGTTTCAGAGAATTGCAAGTTAGGTGTCTACAGGCAAATGCTTTGCAAGCTTTCTGCATGGATTTCCATCACTACCCTCAGTGCTTAGATCCTTATGGCCAGAAGCAACCATGAAAGTAATTTAGTCTGACATAATGCAGCACAGATCACAGAGTGAGGCACATTCATATCGGGGTCAGGCAGTTTCCCCTCTGTTCCTACATTCATCCTGGGCATCTGCACAGCTGGGCCAGACAGCAAGCCTTTTAAACATCACTGTTTGGGATCCTGCAGAAAGGATGCTGTGCTGTTGTAAGGTAAAGGGAGATGGGAGATACGGCTGGGTAGGTTACTGCTGCATAGGGTTTGAGATAGATCTGGGGATGGCAGGCACGGCTCTGCCAAGTGTTAGTATGGAAAGGTCTTTGCCAAGCCTGGCGTCTGCTAGGGCTGCATCTCCCTGCATCTGCAGGCTCATTTCTTAACCTGCTCCCAAAGCCTCGCCCCTTTCCTTTCTCTTCACTTCCCAGGATTTTTTTCTCCTCCACTCCCTGGGAGCCCAGTACAGCTTAGGAACTGGTGTAGTGACTGTGTCTCTTCCCTGAGCTCAGGCAGGCAGTAGCCAGAGCAGGTAGGTGAGCCACACAAAGGGGGATAGAGTTGTTTAGTCTGGGATGCTATTAGTGGAGGCGAGCAGCAACTGGAGAGCATGCTGAGGGGCTGAGGAAGGGGAAATGTCTGTTTTAAGATGGAGCAGCTTGAGGGAATGGGTGGGACCATTTTTTATTTTTTTTTCCCCCCACTAAGGAGAAAAGTAGAAACAAGAAAGGGCCTATTTGTCACCTGTTCACCACTCCCTAGGGTTTAACCCCATGCCTGCAGCATGTCGGAGAAATTAGGAGCTGGGAGGAAAGGAACTAGCTCTTTTTTGAGAGGGTAGAGGGAGAAGGAGAAATTTATTATTTAATTTTTTTCCCCTGGGAGGGAGCTGAATACAAAAGGTTCTCTGAGGAAAGCTGTTAGTGGACAGGGGAAAAGGGGGAGAAAACTGTCTCCTGTAGAGAAGGGGAGGCAAGTTCGCATCCAGCTGCCATGGAGCTATCAGTCTTGCTTTTTTCTCATTTACTTAAGTGGGAAATCAGGGTTAACAGCACACACAGGGACAGCGCAGAGGGGGACAGCACATTCGATGGGGCGGAGACACTCATCCAAACCTGACAGCTGCCTAAAAGGCACTGCAGGATGCCTGTTCAGTAAAGACAGCTGGGTGGAGAGAAGCAAAATCGAGCAGGAAAGGGACAGTGTGGCTGGAGCTTGGGAGGGGAGAAGTTGGGAAAGCTGTGAGCTAATCCCAGCTCCACCACTGGCTGCCTGTGGGATATTGGCTAAGTCACTTGTTTGCCTTCCTAGTCTGTTCTCCCGTGCCTGTCTGGAGAGCAAATCTGGCTCTCAGTTTTGTTGAGTGACTGGGTGTAGCAAAGTGTTTTGTTGGGTCTTCTCTGCACAGTGGTCCTTTAGTGCTGGGTCTGCAAATGCTTGCCTGTGCTGGAGCTTTTGGCACCACCACAATACAGGTAGCAACAACAGTATCTTCCTGCCCTCCATTGCATGAATGCAAGTTGCTACAGATGCTTGACCAGAGACCTCTGAGAGCATGGATCTCAAAACAAAGTTTGTGTCCTGAGATTCAGGGCCACTTGGGGGCTAATTGGTTATAATTCACAAGGGGCTTGTGTTCATTGTAGTACAGTTTCACCTGCTTCTGCATCTGAGCTCTGTCTACATGAACAGATTAAATCCAGGTTCTCCCCCTTTCTTAAACGCAGGCTTGCTTTGTGTCAAAGCTGCAGCTGTGAGAGGGAAGCATATGGACATGGGGTACCATGAAGTTGGCTGGAGCTGTGTATCTCTGGAGGCAGGGGAGCATCCTGGGGTGGAGTAAGTCCATTTGTGCTCTTTTCTTATGCTCTTTCCTCCATTTCTGTTGTTGGTCACCATGGGAGCTGGTTACGGAGGCAGATGGACCTTTGCTCTGAGCCGGTGTGGCTGCCCTTGCGTTGTTACCATACTGATGCAATTATAAAACCCCCAAGCATCATGGACTACCTATGCCCCAAATCTCTCAAAATGAGCCCACATCCATTGAACCACAAAAGGGTTCTTGTAGTCTTACATGGAAGCATGCATTTTCATCTTGATACCTGAACCCAGCTGTGTGTTGTACAACTAACCTGCTTTCCAAGAGCTCTTACAGCCCTACTGATGGGCTTACACGCGAGATGTTCCCCTAGCTGGGTCACTGAGCTGAACTGGCCACCCATGTCCAGTTCAAAGAGACTCTTCAGGCCCATCTTTCCTCCCCTGAGCTTGTAGAGTCCATGCTGACCTTCCCAAGGGTGCTGTGTGTGGGGGTGCGCTCCAGCTGCCCAGGGACAGAGTTTGGGAGAGGATAATTTTGGGAAGGAGGTCCCATGACTGTAAAGGGTTTGCTGCCCCCCTATGGATTAGACGGGCGCGGCTTGGGCCAGGGCACAGGGGCGGAGGAGGTGGTGGTTGGTGGAGCCAGCTCCACTGTCCTGCCATGTTCTCCTCATTCAGGCTCTTCCTGTGCTCTTGTGCAGCTGATAGGTTGGAGTCTGGGCTCCCGTTCAACCGATTGCATAAATGTAGCAGAACAACAAGGTTTCCCCAAAGCAGCTCCATCTGTGCAGGGCACTTGTTCCTCAGGACTCCTTTGGTCGTGCTGTGCTTTGCTGGAGTTTGTGGCAAACCCGATACAGTTTAAAAATAACATTTGGGTGTGACAGCTCCATTATTTACCTAGGAGCCAACATTGTCTGGTAGGCAGAGCCAAACGGTTGGAAGTCTGGGGCGAGACTTTCTCTTCTCATCTACCACTGTGTTGTGTATTACTGCCTGCTGCCTCAGTTTCCCTGATGGTGAACCAGGGGTAATGAAAACCAGCTCATGATAACTTCTGCAAGGCTTAGTTACTTTAAGGATCTCGGTTAGAACTCTCCTCTAGAATCCATGAGCAATATAATGCTAAGGCAGACTGAATAGTTGCACCTCTTTGCTGGTGACCAAACTTTGAAAGAAGCTGTTGACACAGAAATATGTAGTAAAGGACATCCTCTAAGGCCTATGATAATAGCATTGATATGTTGCCGGCTTGCCCTTTACCCCCAGAAAAAAATCATTGCATGCTCCATTCCTCTTCATTTTCAACACTACTGGCTCTGTCTGTGCTTTTTCATTTCAATGACAGCTCAATGCCAGGCATCTTTTCTTTCTGACTCTGTACATTAATAATGTCTTAGCCTATGCAAACAAATACAATATATGTGGAGAGTCACCTTGTATAGTTGGTTGTTTTGGTGTTGGTTTTTTTAAAGAAATCAAACTTTAGAGATTTTCTTCAGTGTCAGAGACTCCTCATTCAAATAATTCTGCGCATCCTGGACAAATGTGGGCTAGGAGACATGAAGGTTGTGACAGCCTCATCTGGAACAGCACAAGCTTCAGGAGATGTAAAAAAGGTAGCATCAAAACACTTTGACCTCTGACTGAAACTGCAACATCGTGTGATGCAGCACTGTCCTGGCTTAAAAATAAATAGCTACCTCCAAAGCCTTCCTTTCCTCTCCACATTCGCCATAAGGGAATGGTTTAATGCTATGGGCAAAGACTGTCTGATAGACCCTCAGATAACACAACTGATAGAAGAGTAGAGGTTGTGTATTTCTTTGCTCCTTTATGATGTACAAAGAAATGTATTGAAAACTGGATTTTTCAAACTCTCTGGAGGAGATAATCTTTTTGCTGTCTGCTTGAGCCACACCAAGCACAACAGGGGTCGATTTCCCAGATGTTGTGCCTGGGCAAGTGAGCGATAACAGGTGTCAAGAATCTGAGCTTGCTGAAGGACTTCTTGGAGTTCTCTCATGGCTACTGGGAATGTTCTCCCACCATAAGCTGAAGTCATAGAGCTATTGCATTTTAATAAATGTCAAGTTTTCTGTCAGCTGTCCATTAAACCCTGGAGTGCAGTGAATTTTTTTGAAGAAGGCTAGATTCTTGGGTGGTGTGAATCCATGTACTTCCACTGACTGTCTTGCAGCTAAGCTACATATCTGCCAGCTGGGAAGCCAGCCTGAAGAGCTTAAAGCAGCCTGCCTAGAATTCAGTCCCAACTCCTCCCATCTTGCGATGACAGGTTTCCACTCCCATTTCCATTCTGCAGATGGCCAACAACTTCTGGGCCAGACAAAACTGGAATTTCTAGGATAGCTCAGATCAGACCTTGACTTGGAGCCAAACTCTCCAGATGTTTGGGGCTTCAGTTTGGGCCATCCAGTAACAGATCTACCTACTGAAACTGGAGCAAGCAGCAATACTTGAAGTGGTTTTCCATCAGACACCTGATGGGCATCTAGTAGGAGATAAGACTACCCTGCCTCAGCCATTGACTCTACATTTGCAGAACTGGGCAGGTCCCTCATATAGGACAAAGAATTCTTGATGGAGTAAATTTTTTTAATTGTTTTTTTTTTTGTTTTTTTTTTTTGTCCCCCCTACTTCCTTTCTTTTTCTTGTTACTGAGGCAGGGAAGAAAAAAAGAAGAAAAAAGAAATTCCAGAGTGAGCAGGAGAGAGGGATTAAAATTAGCTGAGGAGCTTCCAAAGAAATGTGTGGCTTACACTTCGGAGAGCTTGTTTTTGTTTACTCTTTGTTTTGAATTTCCCCTCTTTGCCCTCAGATTAAGCTCCAGGAGAAGGGCGAGCCTGGAAGGAGGCCTCAGATGTCTGCGCAGCTCTTAAACACTGTGAAAGGAATCCTGATGAAAGGTTAAGGCAGTGGGATGGATCACACCCAACGAGAGGCGTGTGCAGCACTTTTGATGGCTTTTTGCTGTAGAGTCCTTGTTTCCAGAGAGTTTAACCCTCTTTTCGATGGCTAGGAAAGGTAGTCACAAGGGGAAGGCCAATCTCTGTTAACCTCTTCAGTGCTGTTTTCCCAGTGATGGTTGTCACCTGCATCACAGGAGAGCCTAAAGGCTGAGACCAAGTGGTCTGTAGCTATCTGTGTGTCATGTGAGAGGATTCCTTCTTGTCTAGCAGACATGACAGAAACACAAGACACACAAAACAAGTGCAAGAGCTCTCTCACTTCTTTTAAGCAAAATCCAGTCTGGATGATTTCTAAGCAATGAATCCATAAACTTTTAACAAACTAATGATCCCACCGGAGCTGTCTGCATTTGTAAAATTAAGCATAAGCTTAATAAATATTTAGTAAGTGTTTTGCTAGGCTGAGTGAGGAATTCTGATGTCTTAAGGCATAAGCCAGCTCTGAGAAGTCTTAGGAATAAGCAGCTTGAGTGGGTAAAATTTCTTATTGACTACCACAACAGAGAATTTTTGCATCCTTTTTGTTTACAGACTGCTGTTTCTGGTCCTGGTGACTGCTGAAACCAGGTTCCTCATGTAGATCCCTCCCTGTTTTGAAGCCGTGTGGTTGTTCCAATGTTCTCTGTCCTGTAAACATCTCCTAGAACATGGCACACCGCTTCATCTGTCTCTTGTTAAGTAGGGAATGTGATTATTATTATGTACAGAGTTGTCAAATCATTCTGGTGTCTCCAGGCTTCAGCGGGGTTCAGACAGTTTCACCAAAATGCCATCTTCTTCTTGACAGCTGACATGAAGAAAGCTAAGAAATGTTTAAAAAACTAAAACTTAAATATACCATACACAAACATAAGTACCAAAATGCAGGCAGAGTGCATGTCAGGGAATTATTTACAGTGGCTGAAGTTTGAGGCTGAAGTTAAAATATCAGCTGGGAACCCAGCCCAAGCTTGGTCACAAACGGAACACGTCAAAAAGTGCTCAGGAAATGAGCAGAGGCCCTGCTGAGCAAAGCCAGCTCTTCTGTGGCTGCTCCTTCCTGCCTGGAGCTCCAGCAGAGAAAGAAAAACCCTGCTAAGAGAATGAGAGCAGCTGAAGGGAACAAGTGTCATTGCAGTGCAATGTCCTCTGGATAGCCAGGGTGCTGCTAGGCAAGTGCACTTCAGGCAGCAATGCCCTGGGAGCTGAGGGCCCTCGTAGCAGAGGCGAGGAGGAAATTTGCAGCAGACCAAATGTCTGTCTCGCAGTTATTGTGGGTAGTAATAGGACCAGAGTGAGTTAAAACGTCAGGCTAATTTTGCAGCTGGTGTGAATTGGTGTTTCTCCACTGATTGTGATGGTTCCGTGGTGGGAGAGACTGGATGAGGACCTGGTTTGTTGGCAGCACCCTGCAGAGCACATTAGACCAGGTGAGGCCCCCTGAGCACAGACAGTGTGGGGACAGGGCTGAGAATGGTGTGGCATCTCCGTGGTTGTGGCCTTTGATGCAGTGGACAGTGAGTGACATGTAGAAGTAGTTTCACAAAGGTGGCATAGCTCACATGGGAGTCATCACCAAACCCACACAGGACATTCTGTAGCTACCACGTGTGTAAGAGCACAAAGCAAAGGGAATGTGAGGGTAAAAGAAGGCTCACTTTGTGAGACCTCTACCCATTGTTAAATTCCCACAAACACACACACTGACTTGTTGGTCCTTCCAAGGACAGGCATGCTTCCCCTTCCATTTTTCAGCTCTTTGGTGTGTCTCCTGAGACAGGCAGCAGGAACACTATGTGTTCATCTGCTGCTGCTGCCTGGGCTTCTGATGTCATCTTCCCCACAAATGGATACACCTTTCCTTGAGAGAAAGGTGGAAATTGATACAGACCATGGATTGACACTTGGTCCTCGTGACGGAAAGAGGAGTGAGACTTGTCCATATTCTGTGATCACAGCACTTCTATGATTAGACCTTTCCCTCTGAAGTATTAGGTGGGACTTGTGTAAAGTGCCCTTCATGCACAGCTGCTTGAGCTCACCTCCTTCTAGGTATGGGTAAGTTGCTTCAGGGCTAGCCATAACCAGAGGAGGGACTCTCTCCATTTGCTAGTCCACTTTGTTACCCAACATCTGTACAACATCTTTAACTGACCTGAATAAAATGCAGGAGGTGATCAGTTCATCTCATGGACTTCATGGTGAATGCTGATGCCTTTCAACTTGCTACTGTTCAAGATCAAAGCTGGATATAGGTAGCAAAATCTCTGAACTGTACCATATAGCTCCTCTGATCCATCCAGTGGCTTTTCTTCCATTGTCCTCACCTGAAGTTGGAGAATACTTGCTGTGTGGGACAAGTTCCCGTGGCAATCCCTCCCCATCCACATGCATGGCACCCTCCCGGGAGTGCTAGGAGGGAGGCCGTGGAGAGCAATGCTGTGTGATTTGGTGTGGAGCACCGCAAACTAAATGAAGCATTTCTCCTACCCGGGGAACACTCACATGCTCTGAACAGCAGCAGTGTGAGGATAACCCCAGCATGGGCAGCGGGCTGACTCATCTCTCCAGAAGAGGCAACACTGTTTATTAATCAGTGCTCCTTTGAAGTGGAAAAATGGAGAAAACCTCTCATGGCCAACGTTGTGATTAACCGTCTAATTGTTCTGCTGGTATGTTTGCTTAAGGGGTTTCCTTTGCTCTGTGTACATTAAGAAATAGTTTCTCATCGTATCGTTGTTGTACCCAGATGATAGTCATTAGCAATGTACCAGACAGACCCATTGTATATGCCTTGTCCTGATGCTTTTTTTTTTTTAATTCTGGGTCCATCTCTGTTGAAGTGACTTCAGTGTTGGAGGGAGAATGACAGTTCTACAGAGTAAAGTCCTCTGTTCCCAAAACATGCAGGGAGTCTCTTCATGGAACAGAATCAATTCCTTGTCCCTGCCAACAGATCCTTCAGTCATCTTTTCCACCATGGGAGGTGGTGTCACAAGTGGTGGAGAGTGCCTCGACATCCTTTTCTGGGAGAAGACCCATCAGACTGGGCTGCAAGCACTGGCTGGGTACTCAGCCCTGACTGAAATGCAGAATCACAGCCTGTCCCACCAGCTTTGAGCATGCACATCCCAGATATGTCTGATGAGGAGCACTAGATTTTGGAGGCACACCTAGCCTTAGCTGTGGGAATATCTCCTCTTCACTGCACACGGGTTTACACAAGGGCTTAAATTTTATTGATGCTCTGTGCCTCCTAAACTTTGCTTGTCTTTGCTTTGAAATATTAGACCAGACTTAAGTCTTGGGGCTTGGCAGAGGATATATGGGTGAGCTTTAGTTTGATCTGCAGTATGAGTAAGAAAGAAGATCACTTTGTCTTTGCCTGCCTTGATATCTGTGTGTCTGTGAATATGTGAAAGGGTGAGAAGTGCATGTCAGCGAGCAAAACATGGAAGAAAATGTTATCAGTGGAGGACAACTACTTCTGGAAATTTTTGTCTAATTATTCATTTCAGGCCACGTCCAGCTAAATGTTCCATTTCAGGTACAGATCCCATACAAATACATTTCAGTAACATTTCAAGCCATTTTTTACTATATGCAACAAACCAGAAGGAATTTTTGAAATAGCAGGTAGATTAAAGTCATAGAAGATTTGTTGGGTCTCACTGACATTGCTGTTCCCTTCTGTGCCACAATGCACGTGGTGAGCTTTGCAAAAGCATGTTTTCCTTAACCCTGCTCCCTTGGAAGTCCGTGCAAGTGTTAGTGTGTCTGTCACCAGATCACAGAACACCTTAGGTGTTCCCCTAAGATGTGCATAATGCAGTAGGTTCAATTCAGAAAGCTACTTTCATGCACTGGGCAACTGTGTTGTAACTAGAGGTGTAGCGAGTGGCTCCTGCTCTGCTTGGTGCTGCAAGACTGTGTACTGCAGCTAGAGGGGGTGAGCAGGCAGAAGATAGTTCAGCTAAAATTTCACGTTTGAAACTTTTCTTCTTGCCCCTCTCCTTCCTCCTTCGCCTGATCTCAGTGGCACCTGCCTTAATAGCAGACATATCTGTCTCCAGTAAACTTCCATGTGTGTGTGCATTCCTAATATACATGCAGGTATATGTGCTGTGTGTATATATACGTGCGTGTGCGTCTATGCATGCACAGCATATCTGACGATTATCATTAGTTCCTGTGATTTGTGATGAGACATAATGTGAGGTCTCAACTGGTGGCTGAGGTTGGAGTGCATGAAGTGTTGTGCACACGTCATGAGTAAATGGCCCTTTCTCCAGAGATCTTGCAGTCCAAGTATATGATTAGGAACAACAGATGGATACCACAAACAGGCAGGCGGTGTGGGTGGGGGAGGAGCACAAAATACCACTGAGATAATTAAGATGAATGATTAATGACTCGAATGGGTAAGAAGAGGCCAAAACACGCTAGCTGAATATTCACTGGTGATGCTTCACAGGAGCCTCAGCAGAGGTGGACAACAGATATATTGTATTTTGGATTTGCTCATCATCCAAACTGCTAAATTTGTTCCCAGTCCACGTTTGTAGCAGTTTAGCTCTAACATTACACTGTAGTTAACACTGTAAGGAGGTGTAACTACAGTGTATTCTGTATGGAATGCAAACCCAACCACACTGAAACACTAGTCCTTACAGGAATTTTGATCTCGTAGGATCTGATCCAACACCCACTGGAGTCAGTGAGCTCTTGACCCCTATGGGATTTGGGACAGTCCCAGAATGTTCAAGTGGGCTCCAAACTGGGCAAAACAATTGGGATATGTATTTAAAATGATAAGAAGAAATGCTTTGTATGATATGCATTTAATATATTTCTGTTTGCATGTACACATTTTTACAGTGTGAAATCAGACTGGTTTTATATCTGCTGCATCTATCTTAACACGTGGTGTATGTTACAGTGGACTGATCAGTTACATGATTAAAATACACGGCAAACAGATTCACAGCATGCCTAGCACTAGAAGGTTCATGGTTTTTGAAGTGATTTTTAACCCCAATCCTTTTGGGTTTGTTGTTACTCACTTGTTTTCCCTTGAGAGATTGTCCATTGGTTTCCTAAGTCAGCTTGGTTTGTCTCACAAAGCTCCTTCCATTATTTTTATGGCAGTTGAGTGGCTGGCTAGTCCTAGAGGTCACCCAGCTTTCTCCCTACTCGGGCAGGTTGGATGTCGGTAGAAGAGGATCACATGTGGCAGCTCCCCTTGATGTGGATAAACATAAAACGTCCATGCCGCCGCGCTGGCACATTCCACCACCACAGCATTCACTTAGAAGTAAATGCAGGGGTGTGTGGGGGAAAGATGCAGAAGGTGCCAAGGAAAGATTTCTTGCTTCATCATGCAGGATTTAGTTCTGGCTCTGGTCTACATTAAAGCTCGTGCAGATAGGTGGCCAGGTGGGATTTCAGATCATTTGACACCACTCTGGAGAGGGTTGCGTATGCACAACTTTGGACCATTCCTCTGAGTGAGCTCAAATAATTACAAAGTCATTTCCAGTAAGTCCCTACCTCTACGGCCAGGGTTGCTCTGACAACCACTCTGGGTGGATCATCTGTGGGAACTGAACCTGGAGCCTCTGAATCTGAAAGGACAAGCCTCTATTGTTAGAGCTAGAAGCTGAAATCCTTTCTTATGTCAGTAGCAGCAGCCTCATTTGTGCACCCCTCTACCACTCAGCAGGCTAAAAGTTCTACCTGTCCAGCGCAAGTTATGCTGCGACAGAGGTCACGGTCCAGCCTGGTGTCCACAGATGCTGTGTGTGTGCTCATTGTTTGGACTGCCAGATGTAAATGAGGTGAAAGCTCAATGTGTAAATGGGTACATGTTTTCACAAGGAGGTACTATGGACTTGCAAGCTTTCCTCAGTGCCTAGGTGTTTGTTGTATCTATTAACATGGGTTATATTTTCACATATCTGAGGGCTCAACGGAGCATGGATTTGCGTGCATGTGATGGACCAAGGGGAAATATTTGCAGCTGTTGTCACATGCATGTGAAGAAATCTTGTGCTCCTTTTCAAGCAAAACTTTTCAGACAGCCAGACTCGGTGTGAGGATTCAGAGAAGGATGCTGGCTCTGATGCCAAACTTGTGGTTTCCTCTAACTCATTTTGCAGGGCCTCCTTTTGCTGGCTAGAAAGCCTTCACTTGAAATGCAATTACCCAGTTGTAGAGAAGAGAAGAGAAGAGAACAGGCATAGCCCAGCCATACCAGAAAAGAGGAAATTTCCTCAGATTGCCCCTTCACCATCAAAAGTGTCATATTTTCTACATTTTCCAGATAAAGAGGGAAAGACTTGGGCTGGATCCTTGTGCGAATGCATTGCAGCACAGCCCTATTGACTTTGACAGAGCTTTGCCAGTAAATCTTAGATCATAAGAAGGGGTAGGCAGATATAGAGCCAGGTATAATCTCATCAGCAGTGAAAATTAGTAGTTGAATTGAGTCGATGTAGCAATATCAGTGGAGAATCTGACCTTTTATGTGTGCCCAATTGATGGCAACATTGTAGTGAACATCCTCCTAAAAACTGCCTTGCTTTTGTTAACTCTTGCATTTGTTCTGATCTGTTAACCTTTTAAAAATTTGTTTATTTTTTGTGATGAATTGAGAGGCAGGTCTCTCTTTGACATTTTCAGCATTACTGGTTCTCTCTTGTATCCTTTCCATTCATTCAGTTCTTCACCTGTGTTGCCTTCTCTTATTTTTTTCCCCTGCTTCTTGTCTACCTCTTCATACTTTTGCTGCATTCAGAAGTGCAAGATGCTGGAATTGATGGAACTGAAATATTCCTATAGAGCAGATTGACATACGTACCTTTGTACTGTGGAGCTTCTCTTCATTACATCAACCTTCCCCTTGGATTCCTTTCTGGGTCTTCACTCAATGGACATGGTGGTTACCTCTTCACCAGGGCTGTCTAAGCTCCTCTCCACTCTCAATCAAGTCTCTGCTCGGAGGGGGCCTGCTGACAGTGGTGGGCCATGCTGGAGCCAGGGTATCTGCTTTCTCCTTTTCCAGCTAGAGATACTAGGAAGAAGTACTGACTGTGATGATAGTATTGAATTACGAATACGAGACAAGAAGACCATGGAGCTGGGAGCAGACATTTCCCTTCATCCCTGTAAACAAGAACATCCATCTAACTCTGAATTACTAGATGATGGATGGGGTCTGAGCTGATGATCGTGATGGTGTTGTATTCTCTGGTCCGCACACAGCAGCTGTTAGTGGAGGTAGAGCTGGTGTCACTTGTCCTCATTCATTCACAGGGTCAGCTCTGAAGCCCATGTAGAGACATGGTGTGCACCAGACTTATGCCTGTTTCCTCAGAGAGGAGGTGCCTCTGTATCGCAGAGAGTACTGCCACTCTCTGGTTCCCCCAATCAGAAGGGCCTGTGGTCTGCCGCATGAAACAGAGATATTTCCTTGTGAGAAAGGACTGAAAGTTCCCATACATCTTTCCAGCAAACCTCAGCTTTACTTGTCCCTTCTGTGGTACTAAGAGGTAGAAAAAACTCCAACCTCTGAGGGCCAGCAAACAGGTTTGCAAGTGGTGTAATGTTTGGGAAGGGAGCCGTGTGGGACTTGCTCTTGGGAACAAGGAGACAATTCTAGTTTGGGGGGATACACAGGCTATCACAGGTCTGTCTGACAGCAGCCTCACTGCTGAGGGACTCCCTCTGCTCCTAGGTGAGCTTAATTAAGGAGTGAGCTGACCCAAGCAAAAGTCTTTTACCACAAACTAGCTATGGCTCATCAAGGGCTCGTGGCTAAGGGAGTAGGGAAGAAGATGGTTTGACTGTACTTTTCTTTTCAAAAGAGGAAGACAATGATTACAGTCATGGCTACTGGGAAAGTTCAAAGGCTAGTGGAGCACAAGAACATGACTGGACAAAGGTGCTGTGGATGGATATTATCCTGCTGAGGGTTTCTGGCAGAGGCCATGTAAGCCTGGAACAGCTGGAGAGCATGGGAGAGAAGATTTGAAGGCTGCAGCTGCAGCTGAGACCTAACAAGCAGGAGACTACAAAGGGCAAGTGTCCACTTAGGGTGAAGGACTTGTGCTTGTGTAACTATGAGGGCAGAATGGAGGAAGGGGATTATTGGTGGATGACACCTAAAAATAAAGGTTGGTTTTGCTGAAGAGGTTAAAGAAACAAAATAAATGTCAATAAAGGAGAGAAGCAACTATCTCTTCTCAACTATCACAGTGACAGCTGAAGAATGGAGCTGAAGAAGAAAGAGGGACACAGAGAAACTAGGATGTTGAAGACAGAGAAGAATACCTACAGCTTTGGCAAAGACAATCAGGTATACAAGTATGTGGTAATGGATAAATATCAGTGGGCAGATGGGAGGAAGAAAGTATTGATGCTTGTTTGAGTAGGTGATATGTTAGTGTAAGATAGTGCATAGTCTGTTTGGGAGTTGGATCAATAAGAGACAACTGAAATATATCCATGTAAAATGTTGTGAGCTGAGTAACAAAATGTAAGAACTTGAATTAATCATACTAGGTGTGAAAGTGAGCATCCTGGAGTAAACAAAAGGAAAGTGAAACATAAATATTGTTGAATGTGATCAGTTGGAATGCAACCTTGTCCGTGTATGTAGAAGTATTGCTATATTTACGTGAAGAAATTGGTAAGAGTAGCATGGATGAAAACTGGGTGTGTGCTGGCTAAAATAATTTTGGCTATATGTTTCTAGCAATGCGACTCTTCCATAGGCCCCAGACTCATTTGATGTATGGTGGTGGTTTTATCAGGTGTAGATTGAGAAGCCTCAAGAAATTGTTAAGCAAAAATGGCTGACATTATTTTTTCAGATTGCTCTTCTTCCTTCAGTCCATTTTGGTACAGCTTCTTTTTGTTACAGAAACTAGGAAGCTATAGAAGGGCTAGTGACATGAGATGATTAATTTTTAAATGAAACAGAAGACTAAATAAAGCAACTCTTGCAGCTCAGATTATCAATTTCAAAAGGGTGAACTTCTCAGAGAGGTTATCTTGGCTGGATTAAGGTTAGCTCAGCCACTTGGATGTGGAGTTCCCCAAGTACAATGCACTGCAGCTATTGGGAATCTGTGCCTCAGGTGAGGAGAGAGATCTGGGGAAGGGTTTCTGGGCTTAAATTAACACACAAGGGAAAATGCACGTTCTGGTTAGCTGTGAAGAATGTTTGCACAAGACAAAAGGATTCTTAAACAGTTTCCTAAACAGTCAAGAAATCAGGTTCTGGGATTGCTTGTTGACACCAAAAAATCAGGTTTTTTGTTTGTTCCTTAAAAAAAAAATTAAGGTGAGGATTATATGGTAGCTGGCTCATACAGTGAGACTGAATTTAATGACTCAAGGGCAATATGCTCATCTGTAGTTTTAAGATGAAGAGATGTTTGCAAATATGCAAGTTGTGTGGTTAAGGATGGAGACAATGTTCAAGCTACAGTGTATGGGGGGGGAGATGAAAGCAGAGATGTATACATAGAATCTGTTGGTGGGGGCTGGCTGAACATCGCATGCTGCAATCATTGCCTAACCTCGGGCAGCAAGGCAGGCTCAGAAGTTTCTCTGGCTAGTAGTCATTTTATAAATATGTGGGGCCCTCAGCTATACTATAGCTGCACAGAAAAGTTGTTCTCAATCCCCTGTTTGTATGTGTTTGCTGTGTGACTCAGTGCCCCACATCTGAAATGGCTGTAAGAGCCCCAGACGTGCTGTGGCTGTTTGAAGTCAGACAGTCTCTCATCGGGTCGTACTAAGATGAAGGCACTTCTTACAGAGAGCAGTTTGTTCCCACTCTGCTCACCACAATGTGACCCTCCCTCTGGGAGGGGGTCCAGGATAGTTGTCCACACTGGCCTCCTGTGAGGAACGGGTGATGAGGTGTCTCCCATGTATCACTGCAAAGTGGCAGTTGTGGTATCTTCCAGGTTTTGTTGAGGAAGGTCTTTGCTGCAGCAGGATGCATAATGTGAGGAGGCAGAATACTAGACAGAGCCATTAGCCACTCACTGTTTGGTCTTGTGGTCCCTGTTGTTGTCATTGTTTATTCAGATATCAACTCATTTTGGGTGAAGAAAGAGCTAACTCATGTGAGTGCAGCATGTGCCAACAAGGAGCAGAAGTCTGCTATGCATTTGTGCTGTGGTGTATTTTAACTTCTTGCACTACTCTTTCTTAAGAGGTTTCTATTCTTTTCTGCTCCATTTTCTGGTTCCTCGAGAAACTGCTTTAATAAAACACATGACCCAGAGTCAGTCCGAGATAGAGTGACTCTGGCTGCTCTGCATTAAGATCTTCATTTCTCATGAACTGTTAGCAGGGGAGTGTGACAAAGACATCTGTCACAGTGGACTGGTCTGCTCTTGGCAGCTGTTGCTGTTGGCTGCCATAGCTTGGATCAAGTACTTGTTCCTCTGTCTTGTGCATCCATGTCTATTGTGTGTGTGTGTCTTCTTCATACTTGAGTAATAGTCAACCCACTCATTAACATGTTGTTAAGGAAAGGGAGAGGCATTTATTGGGAGAATCCATCTTTTGGGAGTTTTCTGGAGATCAGCTCATAGTGTTACATCTCTTTTGATCATTTTGTAACATTGTTATGTAGCCACACTGATTCATTGGGATAGAGCTTGGTGTGAGTGCTTGATGTTTTATGGTCCATCACCTCTTCTCCTGGAAGCCATTTTGAAGGTGAAGAGGGAGCACGCACCAAGTACACAAGTGTTTCCAAGTCAATCAATGATGGGTTGAGAATGGCTGATGTGAAACTTTCCTACTGTACCTAAAGCTCTTGTGGATTGTGAGTTTAGCTTTGAGTGATGAGAGTGTTCAAGGACATGTATTGAGCACCAAATCAGGTAGGACCTACTGGCTTTAAATACATGTTAAGTTGCCTTGTGCCAAAGAAATGAATAGATGCAACAGAAAACATGGCACTCTACAAGCTTGTTCAGCTAGCAGCTGTGACTGTTATGTTGCCTACAAGTAGGTCATGAATACATTCACTGACTTGAAGTCTCCAGGGAAGTTAGGTTTTTATGCCACTGGTCTTCAAAGAGATGAGGTAATGTACCCTATTTGTGTCAGTCAGTGCTCATTTGTAATGTGTATCATAGTACTGAAGTTCAGGTGTCCTGGCTGGAATTCAAAATCTGTTGCTCCCCAACAGGTCAGTAGCACACAAGTCACAGAAGCACGTTTCTGATCCCCCCCTTGTGCACAGGAGAAGGGTGTTGCCAAAGCTAGGTTATTTCAAGCATTCTCCTCCTGGGTTGCTACAGGCTGGTTTTGCTGCAGCTCTCTTCCTTGCTCTTCACCTTTGGCTTTGAATATCATCAAGTTTGCAAGTTTGCCAGCCTTCACCTTAGTGCTTCACTGGATGTCACTTTAGTGCTTGTCCCTTTTAAAATAAAAAATAAAGTCCCTTAGTGTTTCTTTTTCCCATTAATTTAGTTCTAACTGAAATTTAGCAGATGAAAAAATGTGGATATGTGTGCTTATGCAAAAGACAGGAAAACAGCATTATTGATAGGTTTGCTAACCATCCTCCTCATGTTGAGGTTGCATTAACAATACTTTGTATCTTTAAATCAATGAAGGGTTTGAATAAGTAGTCCCAGAACAAGCTTGTATTCTCCTGCCAAAACACTGAAATGTGGAATCTGCTCCTGCCAGTTACTTAAAAC
This sequence comes from Aramus guarauna, assembly GCA_013400195.1. Classification (NCBI taxonomy): domain Eukaryota; kingdom Metazoa; phylum Chordata; class Aves; order Gruiformes; family Aramidae; genus Aramus; species Aramus guarauna. Next base: position 248,660 of record VXBL01003319.1, read on the forward strand.
ACACAGTATTTCTTTTTGTGTCTTTGAGCTCTATACTATCACTCATTGTCACGATATGGGATCCTATTCAAGCCTGAATAATTTGGCAGGCCTGGAATTGCTGGCTTTTCCTCACTCTCAGGTTATAGTGATGTTGCTTGGAGAATGTGCTACATCCAGTAAAAGTCATCTACTCCCTCCTTTCAACTGGTCTCCCGTTGTGATAAGAGATGCTTTCCTTTTATGTCCCTGCTTAATAAAGCCCTTCTGTTGTGGTGGTGCAGGGGACACCACTGAAAGAGTTAAGTGGCTTTGAGATCCCATTTCTAGGTTGTTCTAAGTCAGGAATTCTGGGTCGCTAACAATGGGAATTGTTCTGAATAATCTGATAATGTTCTCCTTGGTTGTGTTGCTTTGTTTCAGGGTGTTGTCACTTCATATCTGTCTGGAAGTGAGGTAGTAGAAGGAGTTCTGGAATAATTCAAAACTTTTCCTTTGTTCTTTATCCAAAATCTTTGGTCCGTGCAGATATGTGCTGGGATGCCCAGCCCTCCTGAAATGCAATGGGAATTTGTTCTCGTCTCTCCCCACAAAGAACTCTGGCATCTAAGTCTAGGATTAGAATTTTTTTTTTTTTTAATTGAACTTTCCTTTTATTTGCATACATCTGGGCTGTCAGAATAGGCTGAACAGCAGAGAACAACGATGTTCTTAGTGCCAGAGAAACATCATCTCTGGGAAGGAACATAAAGCGTGTGGTGAGTGCCACAAACATCTAGTAGATCAGACTGTTTGTATGGCATTCCCTTAGGAAATATTTCTCATAACTTGACTCAAAGGAATAAGTCTTTGTTACTTGGAGCCATCAGATGTCTCCTCTGATCTGATGATTGTTTTAAACTCAAAAAGCTCTCGTATTCCACCTGTGTGTGAGGGAGGGGTGTTTGTTAACCCCTTTTTGGTTAGTGCAGCACTTAAGCACAGTCAAAATATTTCCTCTATAACCTCTCTCTGAAGCCACTGGCTCCACCAGATGTACCTCAAGCCTGCTATTTATTCCATGTGCTCCTGGGGCCTGGTGGCTTCACAATGGTCAGAGGTTTTGGAGTTCAAAAGCCAGACCTGTGTCTAGGAAACAAACTTGTCAGCTGGAGGCCAGATTTTTCCCCTGCCTTGGATCAGTTTTGCACAGTAGTTGCTCACCATGGATTTACACTGGAGCATTGGATCTGGGGCAAACTCTTGACCATTGCACTCAAATCTCTGAGAGTTTTTGCAACTCTTCATGGAGTCTTTTCAGGACATATAACCCGTTTTTTGGTGTTCTTATCTGGGTGTGCAACTGAGACACAGCTAAGGTACTCCTAGCAGGGGGAAATATAGGAGGAACAATCTGATTTACAGGTGGTCTTGGCTATTCTGGACATGCCTTTTGAGTGCATTGGAGTTACTGCATCTGAATGCTTTATTGCTTGTCAGCTGAGCAAAGGTAACTGAACCCCAGTTGTGAAGCTATATGCATTAGCTTAGCTCTCACCAAAGCCCCTTTCCTTGTAGTCCTCTTTAGTTTTGTGTTAGGAGGTCTAAATCTTTACTGGTATATCTGCCACTGCTGCTGTATGGGACTTAGAAACAAATTCTGCCCTTGATGTTGCATGTAAGCTCACTGCAAACCTGAGTTCTCTTAGCTTTGCTAGCTGAAAGCAAAGGCAGTCTACAACCTGCCAAAAGACACTATGGACTGTCTTCAAAGTTTTGACTGTGTTTCTCCTTGCTCAGGAAAACATACAGTATGGATAGACAAGGGGGAGACATGGATCTCATAAAACATATCTCCCCTTTGGCTTGGATTATAATAACAAAATGTCTGAGTCACCACATGGTACACTGATATGAAGCAACTGCCTGCAGAAAAACCAAAGCCATGCATTTTTCTGAAAAATGAGGGGGAAAGAAGAAGAAAAAAACCCATTTATTTTCATTCTTTTGGCTAGCCTAATTTTCTTCTATTTCTCATTAACCTTTAGAAAATAAAGCTAACTTTCCTGAGGGAAAATAGCACTTCTTTGCCTCACTCCAGTAGAGCTGCCCTTCAGCAGCCAAAGTTAGCTAAAGGCATGCAGTGGTTTCTTGGCCTACTGAGTTGAGTCTTCTGGTCTGCAGGGGACCTGCCTTTAAGCCCCACAAAAGCTATTGCTGAGACTATGGAAAATTGTCCATTGCTTGGGCCGGATGCGAAGCCCACTGGAGGCCACTGTAGCCACTAGAAGTGCTGATCAACTGTGGCATAGCCTCCTTGTTCATGCTGATTGCTGTTCAGATCCTAAGACCACAAAGAGACACCATATCCTTTTCAAAGCTCAAAGCATGGAGTTCCTATCTAACCTCAGTCTTTGAAATTGCTTATCTAGGCTCTCCACCCTCTAAGGAGAAGGGGATGGGCACCCCCAGAGGTTAGTTTGTCCCAATTTATGTGAAGTGTCCAAGATAACATCCTTCTGTAGAACTCCAGAGCTTATAACAGGAGACTAGCTGACTAGCATAGATATATGTTTTTGTCAGCTAGAAATAGATACGAAGAATGCCATATACATTTGGTGGCTTCTGTAAGTGGTTTCTCTTGTATCTTAGTGATCTCAGGTCTCCTTATCTTGTATGCTCACAGAGGAACATGGATTTTGAAACTCTGATTTCTTTTATCTCCAGCTAACTGCAGATTTGTGTAATGGGTGGCTGGATTTTCATCTTAGGTGTCGCAAAGAAGTCAGTTGACTGATTCCAGCTACTTGCATTAAGGCTTCCAGTACGCTTAAAGCTTTAAAGGAGTACAGAAGTGTGTACATGTCTCCCCAGAACAAAGCACTGTGTGTTTTGACAGTCTGGAAAATTTGGAACATGACATGAAAGCGTACCAAAATGGCACTTCAGATATGTAATCTGGTGTTGGTACTAAGACACTGTATTGGTTTGATTAAGAATGTGGTGAGCTACTTCTGTGAAGTATCTGGAGGATGCAGTCTAGAACTAAACTGTGTCCTCTGTTAGTTTCAAATCTGGCCTTGCCTTGCATCATTCAGTGCCACTAAAATGTTTGACCCATGCACTGGTAGTACTTCATCTCTTTATGTGTCTCTGAAGTAAATGGTCACATGTGATATTTTAGGGATGGTCTATGTGGCCTAGCACAAAGATTTGAAGAAACACTTGGGCAAGCTCATGTACACTAACATGACTGTGATGCTCCTATTAATACACTCCCTGGGACAAGTAGGGGTTTCAGAGAGGTAGCTATAATGATGATTCTCCCCATCTTTTCTCAAAGAACAGGGAGTAGAGCTCATCAGGACTATTTCAATGAAACAAAGGCTTTGTTAGAATTATAGATCTATCTTTCCATTGGGGAGTATTTCAGGAATATTTCAACCTGAATGATTTCCAGTGAGGCAAATGGAAAAGGGTTGGCTATCCTGTTGGCTGCTCACAGGCCAAGATTTCCAGAGGCTTTCATTTTTGCCATTTTTTTTTTGTTTGTTTGTTTTTTTTCCAGGCTGTGGAATCTCATAAATAGGATTCATCCTGTCTGCCTTCTCCCCATTCAAAAGGATAGGATGAGTCAACCTCTGGTTGTATCTGACTCCTTGTATTAACTGCCGTAGGAGTTTGCCTAGTTTACACTAGACACCTAATTTCTGGGCTTTAAAGTTGCAAATCCATTACCATGTGTCCAAATCCTACGTAGGGGTGATGGCGAAGGGGTCAGTGTTTGACTGGGGGAAGGGATGAACATCAGTTTTCTGTGGGTCAGAAACTTGTCCATGTCTGTGGTTGTGTAGGTGCCTAGCTTGCTTAAGAGCTGAATGCAAGAATCATTTGTAATATGTTGTAACAATAACTTTATTGGTCATCAGACTTGCAGACATATGACAGATGGTATCTTCCCTGTAAGCCACTAGATGGTGATCTTTATATATGTTAGCCACGTGCCCAGGTAGGTGAAAACACTACTTTTTCTATAAAACTTTTTTTCTTTCTCCCCACAAAGAGACCTCAGTGCACTTCCAGAAAGGAAAGTGAATATGGGCCCACTTGCTTGAAACAAAAACAATTTGCTCTTACTTAGGCATGGAGTTGTCATGTAAACAGTGAGATTGCCTTTGGTCAAGATTTGAATGGAGAGGAGGCTGGTGATCTGCTCCCGTCCTTCACCTGCAAACCAAGTTCTGCCCATTTGGGGTGGTAGGTACACCTGAAGTGTGCTGTTGCACAAACCAGTCTGCTGGGTTCAGGCATCTGGACTCCCCCTCTGTAGGGTCTGGATACAGTTGGTGATGAATACAGTGGTTGTGGGTTCACAGACTTGACACCTGGAGGTTTAATGCACTCAGATCTCTTATTTCAGCTTGACTGCATAGTTACCTTTGGGAAGCAGACAAGTAGCACTGAGTTTGTTTTAATCAAAAGGTAACCATGGTAATATTTGTATTGGAAACCCCCCAACAGGGGTGCCTCCATGCTGAGGAGGCATGAGAGGTACCTCAACATGAGGTACCTGTATGTATCTTGGGCAGGTTCTGACATGGCCTTCCTGATCAGACTAATATAGGTTGGAAAGAACCTCCAAAGGTCATTTGGTTTAAGCCCTTTCAGAGCAGGGCCAAATGGGTTCAGGTTGCTCAGGGCCTTGCCCAGTCCAATCTTGAGCCTCTCTGAGGATGGAGATCCCATAACCTCTCTGAACAGCCTGTTCTAGTGCTTAACTAACCCTAAATATTAATCTTGTTTCCTAATATCTGAGTAGATTTTCTCTTGTTGCAACTTGCATTGTTCAAGCACAAAGCTACCTGTGAGTAACCAGTGCATAATTTGTAGAGTGTCTGTAGTGGAAACAAAATGATATTTCATTTCAGTACCATCAGTCACTCAGGTCTACAAGAAATGTTAAACTATCAGCCATTCTCAATGGGGTGCTAAGGATCTAGTTTATCATCACTCTGCACCTTGAAGCATCATTTGTAGCAGTTGAAAGTCTTTCTGGTAGCAGATTTTAAATGCACCTTGTGTCAAGGAGGCAGGGAGCAAGAAACCCTTGGACAAGCTGCCATCTCAGTTGAATCCATACCAAATCTTCACAAGACTCAAGGTGGGTCGAGTTGAGGAATCCTTTGTAGAGTGCAGTGCTGTTTGCTGAATTTATCAATGATGTCTGCTTTGTCTGGTTCTGGTCTAGGCCATATGTAGAAATTGCAAAGTATAGCACAAATGGGCCTCTGTTACGATGCATCTTCATGCCCCAAACTGGTGATGGACAGTGAACGGTTAACTGCTAGTCAGAGAAGGGCTGTGCCAGTGAGGTTAGCAGAAGAACTTGTCTGGGGAGGCCTTTAATTCAAAGGAGCAATACACTAAGTAGTAAGCACTCTGAGTTCATGGTACTTGACCCACCTGTCCTGTAAAGTACCACCAAGGATGCTGAAGCTCAGCCAGAAGTGTAGCTGCATTGCTGCTCTCCTGTGTGAGGTGAGACCCATGGTTTGCTAAAGCTTACAGCTGTGGCTTTAAGATTTGTGGTGCTCCTAGGAGGAGAGGATGATTGCTGGAGCGCTTTGGAGGACAAATCAACCTGCAGGATGCCTGACTCCTGGTGTAAAAGGTAGCAGAAAGCTGGATGGGCAGCCCAAAGAACAGGCTGGCCTGGTCCTTTTAAGGTACGCTGTCTCTCCACAGGCTTTCCAACAGTGTTCCTGCTGAGGTCCACATATAGACATCTATAAAGGAGGGCTTGTTAGCCTTTTCCAGGCGGATGGATGTTCCAAAAAAGCTTGCCGCTCCCTTCCCCCGCGCTAAGATGACTAACCTCATTCCAGTGAGATCACGGTCAACATGACCAGAGAAGATCTAACACAGCCAGACCTATTCTGGAAGGTGAGGATTGAGCCTCAGCCAGCATCCAGGACCAGTCTATGTGAGGAGGGCTTGTACAGGCTTGGACCAAACTGCATCTAATTTGTGCCCTGTGCTGTAAATACATAAAACATTTGGAGCTCTAGAGCATCACCTGGTCATGACTCTGTTTTCTCTCCCATACTGTCAGACCAAAATGCTTGAGAAAGGCACTAGCTTAATATGAAACTGCCTCGAGCTGAGTAGGAGTGTGACTCCCAGGTCCAGCTGAAAGACAAACATAGCCTGAGTCTGTATTGTGCCAACCCAGAGAGCATCAGTCACTAGATCTTGGTCTGGATCTGCCTGCCGCTTTCTTGTCCCTTTTGGTTTTGAGGATGCCAGGAGGTGATAAGGCTGGGACTGTTGTTTCTAATGCTGTGGTTTTCCTCCTCTTATTCTTGAGAGAGGTGAACAGATATGCTTTGCCAGTCTGATTGGAAATGCTTGTAGATGTATTTACACTGGGGATGACGACTGTGCCCCCAAAACTTCCCCCTGCAAGCTGTTCTGCTCTGTGATGGACCCCTAGAGATGGCTCCTGAAACCTCAGCTTGCAACCTCATCTTTGCTCTTGTTTTGCTTCACGCGGTCTCTCTCTCACACACACACACATGCACGTGTGTACACACATACACAGAGTGTGTCTCCACACACCCCTCTCTCTGTTTTTCTTTCCTTTTTGGCTTCCTCTCGCTGTATTGTTTTAAGTTGGTGGCTGGGCTGGTCGCCGGTTTAAATTTCATCTGCCTCTCTTCTCCTCCTCCTCTGCCCCCTCCTCCTCTCCCCCTCCATCCCCAGAAGTGATACTGTTTACTTTCTCTGCTGCTTTCTCAATGTCTTTGTACGCACTGCAAGGGATATAATCACCAGCTGTGGAGAGCTTTCTGAAACTCGAACTTATTTCTCAGTGCCCCAGGGCTAGCGACCTTGCCATTACAAATAAATAAATAAATACAACAATGCTGTCTTTAAAGACAAGAAAATGCATTTTTCACTTCCCAGGCTGGATCTTGAACAATCATGCCTGTTTTCTCCCTCCCTCATGAGCAATCGTGGGACTTGTATATAGATGGATAGATATCTAGCTGGGGAAAAAAAATAAAAACAACCAGAAAACCCAACCCAAAATCAAAAATGAGAAAACCCAGCCCCAAAGAAAAGCTTTTTTTTTGTTTGTTTGTTTGTGTGTTTGGTTGTTTTGTTCTTGTTTTTTTCTGTTTTGTGGTGCTGCTGTTTTGCTTTATTTCCTCCTTGGAGAGGAGGCGGAGGAGGAAGAGTCCAGCTTGGAAGTGTCAGACTCCGAAGGGCACTTTGTCTGCTGGACAAAGCCTCTGCAGCACTAAGGCGAAGAAAGATTAGAGGATAAAAGTGTTTGCTAGGATCTCGTCTTCCTTTTCTTCTTCCTCTGTGTGTGTGCGCGCATCTCTCCTTTTTGGGGAGGAGGTGAAAGGGAGGTCAAACAGTGCCTACTGACCTCTGCCCCTTGCCCCCTGTGAACCAGAGGGAAGCCTTTGAAGTTGTAAAGTGCCCACAAAAACAGCAAACCAAACATGCCGCTGGCTTTTCCCTCCCCTTCTCCCGGCCGCCAGCTGCTTAATGGAAGGTGACAGTATGGAGGCAGCGAGACGGGGGCTCGGCGTGCTGCACCTCCACCCCGGCCCCAGCGTGCACTTAATTGGCACTGTAAAAAGCCCACACACCCGGTGTGAGGGAGAGGGGGCACTGATGAAGGGTGAAAACAAGCTTTGCCCATCTCTCCCGGTGGCAACAGGGTGCTCTGCATCCCTCTGGGCAGCTGCAATGCAGCTGGGGGGAGACCCCTTTCCTGGGAGGTGTTGGGATGAAGTGGCTGGAGTGGGCTGGAAGGTCACCGTGGTGGTTGGGAAGAGGTGAAAGAGGTCCCCCAGGTTCCTGCTGGCCCCAGCATGGCTTCTGCTGAGACAGCTCGTGGGCAATGCAGACAGCAGCCTTGTGAGGTCCCTCCACTCTATCGCAGCCACAACAGGAGAGTCAAGGTCTGCTACTCCATGAGAAATGGGCAGAAGAAACTGGAAAAATGCTTGCCTCTCCTTCCCTTGAAATTTGGACTAATTTCAAAAGCAGCCCCAAAGCCAACAGCAGGTTGGAGTTTGTTATATGTTGTCTCATGCAGCAGTAGGAAAGGTCCCCCAAGCAGATAGCATATTAGCATTGAATGGAGGGTTTTTTTTTACTCTCATACTTAGTGTGGTACCTATTTTGTTTCTTCTCTTGTCTTTGGGGTCTAAGTCTTATCATTGGCAAGTGTAGCCTGCAGCATCTTGGATGCCCTCAAAAGAGAGGGAGGTGGTTCTCCTTATTTCTGTGTGAATACCTCTCCTGTTTCCTGCTGGACAGAGGGATGTCCCTGACCAAGAGCAGGGTGCCCAAGCCCCAGCCCATGGGTGATGCTGCGAGCCTCCACCTGCAGGAGAATGAGTCTGGCATAGCCCACTGCGAGCCCTGGTCTTCCTTCCAGCAAACCAGTGTCTTGTGTAAGATGGCAGGCTAGCTATTGCTTTGGCAGATTGCTGCTTGCTTGTTTGTTTGTTTTTCTTGTTTGTTAGTAGTCCAACAGCTCTTTCCTCTTGGCATATCACTGGGACTTGATGCTTCCCTAACTCGCATCACATGTGGCTCCTGCCCCAGGAGCCCAGAGCCTCCTCTTACAGCAAGTGAGCTGTTAAACTTCGTGACTTTGTGCATAGGGAAACATCTTCATATAAAAATAAAATAAAAAAAAAAACAAAAAAACAAACAAAAAACCCACAACCAAACCAAAAACCAACCAACAAAAAAAAAACCTAGCCACCTTTCCCATCTAATGCAGGTAGGTTCACACTGACCTCAAAACAAATTCAGCCAGGAGCTGTGCATGGCTTCAGTTGTTTCTGCTGCCTTTTTCCTGTGCTTAGCATGGTTTTTACCCGTGGATGCTGGTCAGGAAATCCCAGCCCAAATGAAGTCAAACTGAGATTTGTCATTGACTTAGTGGGACCTGGGACTTCACTCCTTATCTACAGCAGCAGCATTCAGGGATTCATATAGAATAAAACTCCTCTGGCTCTCCTTCTTCCTACACTTCTGAGTGCCCAGATAAGCCGTGTGGGTTCCAGCTGGCATTTCTGATCTCATGCGTCTGGGGCCTGATAAGGTGTTACAATGTCCAAAATACAAAATCCTGTTCAGCAGTTTTACCTCTGCTGTTCCTGTATTTTTTTTTTTCTTTTTATGCTTCAAGAGAATGTGGCTTTCCTGGCTGATAACCTGTCAAGAGCACAATAATTAACTATGGCTAAATAGTTAATGTGCTGTGTGGCAGTGGCAAATGATAGTCAATGCATCCAGAGTTGAAAGTGCTGTTTTAAAATTCCAATTCAGTTATGACCACTATATCTGTTTGCATGGATTTAGTCAACACCTTTTAGTCTTTGAGCTCAGTAAAATCTTCTGTTTCTTGTTTCTAGTTATTGTACACTCTCTCTGTAGCACCTCTGTAGAAGATCCAATTTTATTGTCTGTTCTAGCTGAGCTTTTACTCTCTCTCCCATTGAGAACAGGACTCTGTTTTATATGCATGTGTAGTGATGGATGAAGTTGATTCTCCTTCCATCTTTAGCATGTGCCAGACTTCATCAAAGTACTAAAGTAAATAAAAATAATAAAGAAAAGTAGCATTGCCACTCCAGCTTATAAGGCAGCATCAGGTTCCCAATCAGATTCTTCATCATTTCCCTTTGTGCTTATACCATGCTTGCCACATAGAGATTTCAGGGGTTCACTGTCATTGAGTAATATTTGCCATTTAACACAGGAGCCTAAGTCAGGCTGCCTACACTCCGAGTGTGGACTAAGAAGAGGGGAAGGCACCTCTGGGGGTGGTTTGGACCACATAAGTAGAACAGGAGCTAGGTTTCTACCCTACAGGGTCTGAATCACATTCAAAAAATGTCTGCCTCTTTCTGTGGAGTTTGCAGGGAGTCTCAGTTTCTAATTTGGACATCTCAGTGAGGTCCTCATGGTGAAATAGTGTGAGGACCCCCCTGTGTGTTTACTTGAACATCCATTAGAATGAGGCATGCTCACAGTGTCCTCAGGCTCTTCTTTGAGGGGAGCTTCTCTAGGAATAACTGTTTGTTACTATATTTTTCATCTTAAGGTCCAGCTTTGAAGTAGGACCTGCTTTCACAGATTTATGTATGTGTGTGCTTTATGGGTAGCTCTTTTCTCTCGCCTCTTCAGGCTTGGCTCTCTTTGCATATGTTGAGGAACATTGTTTTCTTGACTGTGTCACTGCTACAATTTCTGTAACTGCTTGCTTGTTGTAGCATTGCAAGGAGCCTGCATCTCTGTGGGGAGGCACAGCTGCAAGCTGTGCTGGTCTCCGCTCTGGGTTTATCCTTTTGCAAAATTTGACTTTGCGCCTTGGAGAAACGTGTCTTGTGTTTTAGTGCTGGGCATGCTTGAGTTCCTTCCCTGCTTGCCAACACCTTTACTGAAGGAGGGCAGACAATGCTGGGCCTCGGATGGTTCTGCCCATCAGGAATCCAAGTCTGTCTTCTGCAGTAACTTGGTTTGAGCCTGTCTTTGTTTTACAGCAAAAATTCCTGACTTCCTAAAGATTCTGAGTATTCCTACTCCTGTAACACCAGGTTTGTAGCCTAGGATGCAAAGCATGAAATGGGACTGACCAGCCACATTTTGCTCCATGACCAGAATATCAAAGCTCCTCCATGCTTGGCTCTGTCACTGATTTTGCTGCGTGCTCATAGATATGATAAATTCACCTCTGCCTGTCTCTTTGTGGCTGTCTGCAGTGCAGAATGATGAAACTTCCTTGATGAAATCCTCTATGGACTACAGCAATGTAAGGATTTTCCCTTGAAAGAATTTTCTTAATATTATTTCATAGTTTTGACTGCTGTGTCCATATTAGATGGCGATCAGTCCTGTGAATGAGCTAACTCCACATCAAGAAAATGGGCCTTCTCCAGCATGGGTGGAAGTTTTTCCAAATGTCTTTGTTTAGCAGCCTGTGATTCCCCTCAGTAGTCCCACTCCATGGGCACCCCTGCTGCCCAGTGTCTCAGGGCTTAACTCCTATCTCAGTTCCAGTCCATTTGACTTCACACAGCACCTCCTTCCATTTGCCTCCCTCTTTCCACCCAGACATTTAGTCAGCTTCCCTTATTCCCTTTTTGTCAAGGACTGATTTTATCTTGGTAGCCCACGTGATAAATAGAAGTGCTGCAAATTACTTTTTTTTTTTTTTTTTTGACCAAGCCCTAATCTACAGGATCGTAATCTCAGCTAAAATCTCCAAACCATCCCACTGATGTGATGGCCAGCATCTCCTGATTCCAAAAGACTTTGTATAGTCTTTCTCTTCTTTGATACCTGTGAAGAGATTGAGAGATGAAAGACAAGCACCAAAACCTCCTCTCTTCTTAGTTCCTTCAGATACCTCCTCTGTTGCCCTAGAGATGTTGAGATGCCCAGCAAAATGTTCCAAGATCATCCAGAAACATGAAGGCCACATGGTTGGGCAGACTGGATGCTGAACTATGGTGCAAAGGCATTGTCATGATATTATTTTAGCATGTGTTTCTCAGCTGCTTCTTGCTTGTCATTTTGGTATGTATGGTGTCATGAGAATGTAATGGGTGAGATAATATTGTCAATGCATAGTATGAATACAAAATCTCGAAACATCAGAAGCTTTATCTCGGTGGGCTAATGTGACCTCAGGTAAACAAAAGTCTGGTAATGTTCGCCCTGCCTGATACTCCCTCTTCAAGGTAGAGACTGTTGCAGCCTACATGGCATGATTCTCGGTGTCGTCATGCTATTGTGTGATTTGTTTTCCTCTACGTTTGCAGCTGGAACCCAAACCAGAAACGCAGATTTATCTCTGCCTTGGATTTTCTCCCATGGATGACATTGAAATCACGATTGTCAGCCTTTGAGAAACAGATTTATTAAGCACCTTATTTCTCTCTCTCTCCTCAATCTGTATCACCATCATAAGGTAGATAACAGGGATTGTAAACCTGGTAGAGATAGAGCTTATATTTCAGCATCAAACACTGGAATTCTTGTGCACCAGACAAACAGTGTGAGCACTGTGATCAGCTGTAATGAGTGCAGTTCTGGGAAGCATTGACTGCACCATTTTTAGTGTCCCTGTGTTTAAAGGGCAGGTTGATTTCTGCCGCTTGGCATCTATCAGCGCATAATATGGTCAGCCTGTTCTCTTTTGAAATGTAGGTTTTCATTTCAGGTCTTCACTGAAAAGACCTTTAGCATACTCAGACACAACAACAGGTTCAGTGCCGTGCGTGGCCCCCACCATGTGCCATTCATCCTGTACTGGGCATGAAGCTTTAACTCCCCTTCTAGGAGGGACCTAAGCAAGCCAGAGCCCTGTTGTTGCACAGACACACAAGAGTCTGCAACAAGCCATCAAGGATTATTTCTGGAGTGATTAGGGACAAGTTCTAACAAGCCTTCATAATAATGCAGACTATTTAAAGCTTCTGAGGGCTGGGATCATATGGCAAAGGGCAGGGTAAATGAAAACAGGGTAATTTCTGATGCCGTGAACGTGCTAAAACGGGAGGTGGGGAATGTGTCTGTGGGGGGAGTTGACTGGAAGGAGGGGAACATTATAATAATAGTTAGCATTTATATAACGCTTCACGTATTTAAAACACTGCACAAACTGACTGGGGAGGAACTGGAATGCACTGCGTGATACCCAAGGGAGAGGATTGGGGTGGTTGGCTTTTTTTTTTTTTTTAATATTGATCTAAGGTAATAAGTAGCTCCAGTCAGGGGAGCAGCAGCATGGCTTGCCTGGCACGTGAATAGGTGTCACTTATTGCAGCAGGGCCAGAGGGATGTAGGAAGAAGTGGGCATGGCTGTGGTGAGTATTCCTTGGGGTACAGCAGGGAGATCTGTCTCTGTTATGCCTTCTCTTGTGCCCTTAGGAAGGTGTGAGAGCCTTAAAGTGGCATTTCAGGCTCCTTGAAGTGATCGCATATTGCCCTTGGCTCACCACTAGCTTGGAAAAATGTGAACAAATAGGTGCCGTGATCAGCAGCTGCAACATCTCTCCCCATGGGGTCAAGGCCAGCTTGGAAAGGTTCAAAGTCAGATGGAAAAAAAACATTTCTCCATAGCTATGACATGATGAGGTGAGGACAACTGCAAGTCCAGCTGCTACCAATATCAGGCCTATGAAGGAGCAGCAGGGTCCTTGTATACCTTCATTTAGGAGATGTGTGTCCTCCATCACTTTGTCCTCTTGTGTTGCTGGAGAGCGTTTGTGGTGATATGACCAGAGCAGCAGCACATACTAACAGCGACATCAGGCCTTGCTTCTTCCTATCTTCTTAGCATTAACTCTGGGTTTCTTAGAGGTCTTGGTGCTACCTGCAGTCTCTTACACAGTTGCCAGAAGCTTTTTGTCATGTGATTGAGAGACTCCTGTGGGTACCTCAGTTCCAGGATGCCTGGGAAGTGGGTGCATCCTCTTTCAAAATCACTGGGGGGGTTGGGTTGGGTGGATGACTGGTGGGAGGAATCTAGAAACTTTTTTTTTCCTGGCTTCCTTGCTGAACTGAAAACTGCAAGGATTTATTTTTCGCCATATTGAATGAAGCACTCAAAGCTCTGGAGTAAAGACTTAACACACACACACACACACACACACAAATATATATATATGTATATATACACACACACAGAATCTTATTTCAAACAGAAAATTCAGATTTTCTTCAGCAAAACAAAATGGCTTGATTTTTACCTGCTCATGCTTATCTTCCAGAAAGAATCAAGTTACCAAAACCAGTAGACTGTGATTGTTTTCATCCACTGTATAAAACCATTACTCAGTGAAAACATTTCCCTGAAACATTTCCCTCAGTGTTCACTCTGGGCATCTTTGTGCATCATCCTTTCTTCATGTAGGATGCATGACTAGGCTCATGCTACACCCTGCTTCCAAGATCCTTTTTTTTTATTTTTGATTTTTCTGAAAGACTTAAAGGACTGCAGAAGGAGTTGGGAAAACTGATCAACACTTTATTAGTCCCGGTTCCTCCAACGGAGAGGAGAAAGCATCCTTTTCATCTTCTGTTTACAGCTCCCATTTCTATGTGCCTCCAGAGTGGAGATGGCTTGAGAGAGCTGCTCTGTTCTCTAGCCCTGGTTTGAAGTTCCTGTATCTTCTGTGCTTGAATTTACAGTATATCTTGTTTATTCTTCCCAAATGAGTCTGAGTGCTATTTTACATAATGTTTCCTCTTCTGATTCAGACTGTTCCGCAGCACTTTGCTGTCTCTGCTGACTCTTGATTCTGAAATACCATCTCTCAAAATGGAAAGGCCTGTCTTGGTTCTTGAGAACTTCCTGGGATGTTCCTCCTTGTGGTCTTCAAGCCTTTTGCAGAGTATTTCTTCTGTTTTCCTTGCTTATGGCATCAAAATGGACTACATGCCTTGCACTCTTTAGTACCGTCATTGGCTCTTGCGGGAGAAGAGTCATTGTTTTGAGTATTTCCTTGTGCCAATGCACTTGGCCGTTGCATACGTGAACTGAATGCTTGAGGGCTACCTTTTCCTGCCTTCTCCTGTGCACTCTGTTGCTCAATGCCTACCCTTACAGCTTGGAAACCTCACAAGAAATGCCTTTGTCTTGCTGACAGGCTTGGCCCAGGTTGCAAATGTCAACCTAAGGTGTCAAAGTGAGTCACTGTGCACACACATATCTAGAGAGCATTTTCCATGCAACATGATGAAGTCATTGACAGCCACGTTATGCAACTGTCAGTCATGAATCACGGGGATTACTGCCTGAAGAAGGTTCAGGCTGCGGAACCAACTCAAGTAATTATCTGTAATGACACGAATATAGAACAAATTAATTAATAACTGACATATTCTTTCCATTCATTTGGCCCCAGTTGTCCCATCGGGCAGCCTAACACTTTGTGCATGCTGTTGGCAGCCTCTGTTAGTAATCAGCTGCTTTTGTGGGGGAAGTGAGCGAGTCTCTGTCACGTAAGGGAGGTGCCAATGAATCTGGCTACCAGCAGGTACATAGGGAGCAGCACTATTTCCTGTGTAAAGTTTGCTCTCTATCCCTGTCTCGCTCTTGCCCCTTGCTTCTTCTTTTTTTTTTTT
>VXBL01003319.1:263842-353414 GCA_013400195.1 Aramus guarauna
TCCATATTCTCCTACTTTTCTGTCCCCTTTCTTTCACCCTCCCTTCACTCCCCTACTTTTCCTTCTCTGTTTTATCTCCCCTTTTTTTCTGCACAGAAAATAGTTGTGATACTTCTTGTGTTTGCCAGCCAAAATTCTGTTCTCTCTTCCTGTAAATATTTCAATATAATCATGAGACAGCATTAATTTGTTAGCATTTTTTTCACTGAATGGGCAGCATATTCTTCCTATGTTTGTTTCTTCTGGGAGGTTTTTCTTGGTGTTTTTAGTGCCTTAGTTTTTTATTAGTGTTTCCTCTTGCCAATGTTTTGCTGCAGAGTGCTGCCTGGTCTTACTATGAATGTTTTGGTGTGAGGCAAAGAGAATTCATATTTCTGGAGGATTCATTCCCTCGGTATGTGCTTTGGGCAAGACCCTGTCTCTATGAATGTGCTAAAGGCAAAAATTCTCATGGATTCCTGTGAAAAGTGGGACTGGGTCTTGCTTTTGCACCCGCGGAAGATTGCTCTGCCCTGCGTGTGTCCTCAAGGGAGAGGGCTGGCTTGGACAAGAGCGGGTGATACGGGCCTTGTGTGTGCTGTCTCTGCTGAGATGCACAACAGACTTGACTTGCTCACAGTGCTGTAAGGCATCAGAGCTTGAATTGAAACCTTTCGACGTTCACGGTCAGTATTGCCAGCCTTGATAGCATTTGAAAATCATGAGTCAAGTCTTGACAAACTGTGGTGCTAGATGAAAAATCACAAGGCTGAAATACATACCTACTTCTTTGCTGCTGCTGCCTGGTTTGTGAGCCTTTAACTGCATTCAGGTGTCATCTCCAAGTTTTCCTATGGAAGCACAACGGCTAGAAAACTTTTTGTTAATTGTACATTTCATCTGACTGCAAGACCTGGAGTGTGAGAAATGGATTGACTGTTTCAACAGTTGAGGTAAAATTGAGAGTGCTGCCATATGCTGAGGTGAGCAGGCAGCCTGGGAGGGACACAAGTAGTGCAAGGAAGTGATGAGGGGACGCAACACCTTGTCTTCAGCTGCTTAACTTGGGTCTCTGGGCTGGAAACCAGCTGGCTGAGTATGTCTTTCTGCTGCTCGTAAATGAGAGAAATGATGATTTTAGAGAGGAGGCTGCAGGCTGCGGAGGCCTGATGCTGAGCTTATGCTAAAGTTGCATTGCTCTGGGCAGGTTACAACAGGGGTAGGTCTGGTAATGAGAGGTTGCATCGTGTGTTATAGACCAAAGGTTAGAGACTAAGATCTGATATTAAAATTCTTCACAGAAAAATAGATAGCATGTGGTGTTCAGTGTGTTGAGTTGCTGGACCACATCTAGGCTGTGTTTGAGGGCTGGGCATATCCACAGATAGCAAGAATATTTCATAGGGTATGTTAAGGGAGGTAGGAGCCATACAGATTGTCTCCTAATAACATTTCCAGTTGACAGTAAAAATGCAAGCAAGGCAAAAATTGGAAACCATCTCAGAAAAACAACAGAAAACAGCTCTGAGAAATTCCAGTTTTAAGACATAAATGAAAATATTTTGTTAGTTGAAGTATTCTTTATTCCCCCCTCACCTTCACATCAGCTTTTATTCTGTATTGCCATGAAAAGGGAGGCAACAGAGGAAGAATGAAGACAAACAAAGCTGAAAAACAGTTTCTTGTTTTCTGCTTTTTTACTGAAAAATTAGAAAAATTTGAGGGAGGGGAGAAAACGCTCATAAATTAATTTTCTTTTGAAGAAAAACCACTGTTCATTTAAAAAAAATGTTCTGACCAATTCTGTTCTTGTTTGAGCAATTCCACTCATGGAGAAAGACGACTGGTTTCAGAATTCAAGTTCTGGATCCATGATTTGGCTCAATACCGCCTTTTTAAATATGAATGTAGGTAAACATATATGAGCTAGAACAGTTCCTGCGGAATAATGAGGCTATTTATTTGAAATAGCCCTTTTTCCCCACCTACTTATGATATGTTTAGTTTTCAGTGACTAACTGGAATGATGATTAAGACCTCTGTCTGGACAGCAGCCGCTTGCCTTCAAGGGTAGCCTAACTTCCATCTCCACCATAAATAGTTAGCTATATACAGTTTGCCACATTTCTTCGAAGAAGTTTTTTGGACGATCTTAACCTGATTTTCCAAGAATCTCCTCTTCCTTGTACTTGGAAAGTGTTACTAAGCTGTGCCTTTCTCTTTCCATCCCTGTAACGCATCCCAAGGGTCCAGATGAAAGGCTAGGTCCAATGATTCAACATTGAACATAAACACAGCTAAATAACATCAAAGAAAAGGGAGGGTGTGTGTGTGTGTGTGTAGGGTTTATGACCAGAAGACTGTTGGACAACGTGGCCTCCTTCATGTGCATCCAGTTGTGATGTCTCTTCCTAGATCGCTTTGGCTCAGAGCTAAAGGACAAATCCATGCCGTACGTGAGCCCTGACTTTCAATTTAGTGCCAGTGCGTTGGGCTGCCATTCAGGAGACCCGAGATAGAAATGGAAGCTGAAGCACATGTTGCTCTTGGGCATATCTGTATGTGATCAAGCAGGTCAGAGTAGCATCTTCTTTTGAAGCCCTCAAATAATTGTCCTCTCCTCAACAATTCTGAACTAATAATGCTTTTCTTTCTGTCCCAGTGGGGTACACTGTGTCATTTCTCAACAATGCATGTATTTTTTTTCCATTGAAATGCTATGGGGTTACAGTTTTTCAAATTAAAAGCTGAATGTTTTTGAAATTTTTTCCCCCACATGAACATTTCTGTTGACTTGCAAAATCCTTTTCTGTTAGAAGTGTCAGTAGTAGATTTTTTTTTTTAACTCCTTCTAAGGAACTTCCTGCTGTTAAAAATGACTGACGTCCTAAGCTCTCTTAGGAACTGTTTGTCCACATTTCCCTTGCTGAAAAATAATGAATTCTAAAATTTTTTTCTTCTCTTTTCATCTCATTAGCATTTTCTTTGTGTCTCCCTAATTTTTCCCCATCCCTGAACAGTACTTAACTTTGGTAAGAGTGATATTTCTGAACCTGGAAAGTAACAGAAATGGCATAGTAGGTTAGCTAGGATTAAAGAAGTGATTTAAGCCAAGTCTGATCTATAGGGAGAAATTTTCTGGAACCAAAAGCTGTCATACTCCTGCAGCTTTTTCAAGCTTAATAGCTTTGTAAGTCCAATGTACAGTTCTACAAGAACTTCTGAATACGTCTCACTCACTAATAAATTCCAAATAATTCTTGCTGACTCTTGGGCTTCTCCATTAGATTTTATTATAGGACTTTTTACATAATGGGAGAACAGAAACAGGAGACTTGGAGCCACAATTTCAGAGCTCTTTGTTCTGGGGTTGGGAAATCAGTTTCCAGATGTGGACCATGTTGGCGTTTTTTTCATTCTTCCCCCCCCCGCCCCCCTTTTCATTTGTGTATGTGTGTGTATGTCTGTCTTTCTCTTTTGGCCAAGAGTGAGAGAGGAAAATTAAGATGATGAATGAAATAATGAAAATAATAAAATAACAATAGTCAAAATCCCCTTTGTTCATGAGTCATGACTCAGCTGAGGGCAGCAGCAGGAGTGCTGCTGCAAGTCTGCTCTGATGTCAACAGCAGACATCACTATAGGGACACATTTAGGTACTTTGGGTGGAAGAGGTGGAGTCTGGGGGATGCATGGAGAAATTCACTAAGGACTTAGAGGGATTCTTAGGTCCATGTTCTCTCCCACGCTCCAGTTTCTTTGCGCCACTCTGGAAAGACAACAGATCTCCCCAGCTGAGGGTTTTCCCAGCATGGGGTAGTCCACAGATGGCAAAGCTGGCTTCTAAATTAACTTCCCACAGCACAGGGCGTGGAGGGGGTGGGCTGTCACCAGCTGATGGGGAAGAGAGCTGCTCTGAGAACAACTCCCATAACCAGGGGTGAACGCTTCTCATGTCAATGGCACTCTGGCTATGAAGCAAATGGTCCAGGTGTTGGTGTGAGTCAGACTGTCTCCTTTCTCCCTCCTCCTTCTGTCTTCTTCAAGGGAAAATTCAAAGCCTGCAGTACCACACAAGTGACATTGTGTGCTTATCCACCACAGTCCACGTGACCGGCCACCAAAAGGGACCCCCAGTCTGGCTACTGAAGAAAGACCCAGGGCTGGAGATGTCTGCAGGATAGAGCCTTTTGCCAGAGTTGCATGAGTGAGGACAGTAGGATTAAGATATATTAGTGTTGTACGTGCTGTTGCCTCTATTTAGGCAATCAAATCCTAGTCAGTGCCATTGCTTCCATTGTTTTGCAGGCATCTGTTTCATTCCAGCATGGGGAAGGACACCAAACTGGTTTCTTGTTAGATATCTGTTAGCAGGGCTTTAGCCAAAGATCTCTAGGAGTGAATTCTGAGCAGTGAGCTGAGAGGGAGGCTTTAAGTATAACGAGGAGAAGAGGAGTTGTGTTGTCTCTCTCATCTGTGCACGTGCAGATGCTTCCATGATGTGTTAGTGAGACCCCTAGAACTGTTCAGTGTTGCCTGCGTAGATGATCTGGACAGATGCTGAGGGGAGGGGAAGGGGGACTCAGCTCTGCTGGCTCTAAATGTTGGGTTTGTTGGTTTGTTTTTTTTTTTTCCCCTCTCAAATCACTGCTTTCAAGTTGTGGACACATCTGGAAGTAACAGCAAACATGTGTAGACTGTGGTTATGGAGGAGGGGAGATGAGATTCATATGCAAGGGGGGGATGCTGTCCCTGTCCTGACAGCATGACCTTGGAGGCAATTGGAGACAAACTGGAGGTAGAGGAAGAACTCCCCAGATCAAAGAGAGATTTCCATCCATCTCTGCCATCCTGTCTGGAGAAACTGGGAGGTTATTCTTGAATGTAATGGACGTGCACAGAAGTAGTAACACATGACTCACTCTGGTGGCTATAATGAGATTTGCACCCCCTACTTAGGTGACAGATGAGACACAAGGCTCAAGCCTGGTAGATGATGGATGCTCAAAATAATCCTGACTGTGTCTTTACAGCTGTGGTTGCAGCTAGGATATCCATCATAGCCTGGGAATGATAAACTCTTTTACCTAGACTGGACATTTAAGTGTATGGCCATAAAGAAAGTACAGCTCTGAGCCCTTTGATGGCTGTAAAAATCATTGAGCTAGAGAGCTTGGGAGGTTTCAGGTAGCTTTGATACATCATTACATTTTTTACTTTAGTCCTTTGCGGTTTTGGGTTTCCAAGGGTGGAAACAGATTTTGGCTATGGACCAGGCTGCTGATCTACCTACTTTTACATTAGTTTTGTGCTACTATCCATCTTTACACTGTGTGAAATGCTTTCAAAATCAACAGTGGGGTGAACTTCATGTTGGAGTCCATGGAGTCCCTTGTCTGGTCCTGCTTCTGGGAAATTCAAACCCTGTTTTGGGGATTGTTTTATTATTATGCTGATTTGAGGGGAAAGTGAGGGGTTTTGTTGTTTTTGTTTAGGTGGGGTTTTTTATGATTTACTTATATTCTATTTAGGTTTATTTCAGGAAGCTTATTTAAGATTGGCATTTTTTGGGTAGAAGGGGAATGTGAGTAGGGCATCCTAGTTCTTACAACAAAAAAGTTCATTCAGCAATGAAGTTTTTCTGGTGTTTCCTCCTGATTACTGAATCAGGCCTCAGAAAGGCCGATAGGATGGGGTAACACGTGAAAGAGAAGATAGTATTTCACCTTTCTGTCACAATATTTCCTCTGATGGGAGTACGTGCTGTCTCATGATATGATGGACAGGCGTCATAGAATGGAATAAAAATTTTCCAATAAGTGTTTGTCTTGACATAGCAAGAGTACGCTTTTGGGTTTGGTATCTTAGTATCTTGGGGAACAAGGAGGAACCTGATTTTTGCTGTGTCAATGTCTGTGGTATTTTGAGTGTTCTTTCCTTTTATGTTGTTTCCTTTTGACTTTCCAATGTTGTGAGAGAAGTCAAAATAGCAAGAGAAGCACAAGTGACAGTTCGCAAGATCGCTTCTGATTTCCAGCTAAATCTCTGTGCCTGGTATTTCTTACTGCACAGGCACTTCCAAAGAGCTGGTGCCAGCAAAGAGGAAACGCTGCATACGTGGAGTTTGGCAATATGTAGGCAGACTGAATCTGCATTTTCGTTTGTGAGGATGAGCTGACTCCTGGAACTAAGTTACTGTGACTTTCAAAGGTTTTTGGCAGCATTAGACCTTGAAAACCAGAGAGGCAGAGATGCCTATTTTCTTTCACTGTCCATCTTGGTGGTATAGTCAGAGGAAACCTGGGTGATGCTTGCAAAGGTGAGCAGGTAGGAACAATGCTTGAGTTAGAAGAAAGTAGAAGGTAGCTGACCCAAAGATATCCATGCTGCATGGGCCCCCTTGGATCTATAGCCAAAAAGGAATCATCTGCATTTCATTTCTCTCATTTGTATCCAATCAGGACAAATTTCCTCAGGATCTGAATGGAGAATAATTTCTCAGACGAACTACTATTCCCTAAGTCATATAAAACAGGACACAGAGTCCGCGTCAGTGAGCAACCCAGCTTGGTCTTTGAGCGTTTTCATGAATCCTTTTTATCTTTGAGTTGAATAGCTGCAATTGCATGGCAAGATGGAATGCTAGAATGAATGAAGAGGAAAAAGGAGAAACAATAACCTAAACCAAGGACTTATATTGAAAACAGGACCCAGGGAAGAACAAGTAACTGCTGGCTCTGTAGGCCAGCTTGCGCTCTCCTGGAAATTTCTTTCATCGATGAGACAATGTAAGAATAAAACAGAAGCACATTTCAGATTGCAGTCAGCATGTTGGCTGATGAATGGATATAAGTATCAGAGATTACATGCCTGACATTAGCCTACAAACATTACTCCAGGCTCGTACTCATAAGTCGACTTCTGGTAGTTTGGTCAAGCAAGGAAAGTGAGTACAATCATCACTTCACCAGCACTGCAGCTGTGCAGGACTTGCATAGGGCACTTGTCCTAGCACGCAAATCCCAGATGCTGTCAAAGCCCTGCATTACCCAGCAGAAAAACTGGAGTGGTAGCACTGCTTAATAAAAGAGAAGGAATAAAAAGACAAAAATAAACCCCAAACAAGAACAACTAACTAATTGACTTTTAAAAGAGAATTACTTTTGATGTCTGCACAGCCAGCTGTGACATCCATCTGCTTTTCTCCTTCACAGCATGTGCAACGCTGCTGAAGGTATGGGTGAGAAATCCATGTGGTGGTTTAAAATTCAGCGTGTGCCTTGAAATGAGAACTCAGCTGGGCAACATCAGTGTGGTTGTAGAAGCGTTGTTTCTTTAGCCTCAATAATGGGAAGACAAAAACCTCAGTCCATGTGTTTCAGTAACCAATTGTTAGTTAACAACTACTCACAGTCTTATTTAATCCTCGAGTGCTAATAGAGGAGCGGCAACATGATTGTTTAAAAAATAGTCTTTCGTTAAAAATATTTTCTGAGGTCTATTAGCTAACAAACAAATGTATCTAATGAGACATAAACAATATACATGGGCAGACAACATAAATAATAAAAGCGATGCATATACCCAAAACCCACCTCTGGTTATATTGTGTAACACAATGGAGAAGATAAATGTAAATGAGAACAAGACGCAGTCCAGTAATTGTAAATATATAGATTCATAGAGAGCTTTGACCACAAAAAAGTGACTGAAATTGACTCTTGACTCGGTGCCAGGTACCTTGGGGCTGAATTTGACATCCACTGTAATGCGTTGGTTAGGGAGAGGACTCAAAGGAAGAAATGTACCTCTGTCCTGAAAACCCCTGCCTTGAGCTGGGCCAGCAGCCCAAAAGTGGTGTGCTCTATCACAGCATCTGTCTGTCCCACCACGTTTGTCCTCCCATGGCTTCTACTGATCCTTCACCCTTTTTCTTCCTCCTCTCAATGCCTTGGACTTGGACCTGTTGAGATGGTGGTGTTGCCACCTTTGAAGCGAGTCCTCCCAGCTGTCGGTACTGGCATTTTGTGGACAAGGTACCTGTGGGTTTCGTGCCAGTTCTGAGCTGCCAGCGCTTCCTCTGACTATTTGGACACTTGAGGTTTGGATCCCCAAAGCCACAACCTTTGCTCATCTGGCTCAATACAATGGTAGGAAAAAATTTGTGGTGCTACTCCCTTGAAGGCTGATGCTGGCAATGAAAGGAAATTCCTGGATTTGAATGCTTGTCTGTTTACTTATTTACTTTTGCGTTCAACAGTGGGAAACTATTTTCATCTTCCTCCTTGTCTTGTCAAACCACTTTATTCATCACAGCGGGCACCAGAGTGCAAAACTGGACTGTCATAATTTATCCTTGTCCTGAATCTCTTTTAGTCCTCAGTGAAATGCTGCGAGGCTGGGAGAAGACCCGCGATGGATTTGCGAGGAAGAAATGACCACCCTCATTCTCCAAGGCCACCACAACCAGCTCGTTCCTCGTATCGCCTTGGGATGTTGTCTCCCTGTGCCACAAGGCTGGTCTGCCCCACATCGTTGATGGAGCTGCTGGAGCTCGCCTTGCCTCTCTGAATGCATGCCCTGCCACCCCGCTTGCTTGCCTTCCCTTCTGCTTTATCCTGTCTGTGAACTCCTGACCTTGATTGCTCCCACTCCTTGCCTGTGCTCCCCTCCCTCTTCCAAGCTCCAAGATGGTCTCGTGTTTCTTGGAATCCGGCAGCGCGAGGGCTTCTTGTTGATTGGTATAAACAATCCTAAAGGTCACATTTTTCCCCCCCTGCAGAGGGAGTTGGAGGCGGGGGGGGATGTGTCTAAAATAAAAGGCTTCTCTCAAATTAACAACCACAAGGATGTAAACATGGAAGCCAAAGGGAGCTGCTCACCAGCAATGTGAGAAGTGCCAAAGAAGCCCCTCGGGGCTTTCTTAGGAAAGAAATTGTGGGCACAAGATGCGGCATGCTCTTGTGGCTGGCTGAGAGGGAGAGGTCAGGGTGCCAGGGGACGGTGGCAATCACGCCCTGCGTGAATGTTGACATCGGATTTGAGCAGCTGTGTTTGTGCCAGGGCTGGCATTGGTCATCCCGCTAAGCTGGGGGGGAATGTAGAAGTCCTGGTGGCTTTGAGCTGCAGGGGCAGGAGGCCTGGAGCTGTGGGACAGCGGATAGCATTTCACTCGGCCAGGCGCTGGGTGCCATCCAGCTCTGAAAGCCGGTCAGCCGCCTTTGTGGACTTCAGTGGGAATTGGGTCAGAGCGCTGTCTGGGGAAAGGCTTGTGGAAAACAAGCAGAAAGCAAACGTTGGTGCTCAGTCGCCTGCTCAGAGCTCATGTCTGCTTTTTGGCTGAATCACAGCCAGGTCTACGCTCCAGAGGTTTACTCACTTGGTTACGTGAGTTCAAGTACAGCAGGGAGTTGCAGTGTCGACCAGCTTGGTTGTGCCAGGAAAACCCTTCATAGGTGCAGCCTGCACTGCAATGAGAATCCTTTAACTGGTTTAGTTTATCTAATCCAGGGATACAGCTTAAATGTAAAAGGGCAAGACCTCTTCTTATCTTCATAAATTGTCAAGTATCTGAAAGACTTTGTAGGTTTAATTCTTCCTAGCCTGGTCCAGCTTCAGGGTTGTTAATACCACTCTGGCCCGCGCTGCCTGTGAGGTGTTTGGTGCACTGCAGGAGAGCAGGAGTGATTTGGGACGTGGCATGGTAGCCATTGCTTCCTTGCCAAGGCTTCAGAAGTGAGCAAGCTGAAGAGCTACATCTCAGAACTGTCCCACATCTTCAGCAAACACAGCAAAACTTCATATCCCAGGAAGCTTCTCTGAATTATAAGTTTGCATAACTTCAATGGATAATTTCATCAAAGAGAAATCTGTAGAGATTGCTAAGTGCGTAGAGATTACATTCTTCTGAAGAAGGTGCTGAGCAAGAATTGTTGGAAGTGAAGAGGACACCAGAGGAAAGTACTAAATATGTCTGCTGAACTTTATTCCTCCTTGGGTGTTTATTGTGGCCACTGCTAGACACAAGATACCGAGTTAGATGAACTTTTAAGGCTTGATGCCCTCTCTGAAGGAGATAACCAGGCACAACTTCTTGTGCTGTGCATTAGTGGGTGCGTTCATAACCCTGCTGCTTTGGCTAGTGGATGTAGGCAAACCAGGCCAGATGTAATTCCAGCATCCAAGAGCTGAGAAAGTATTTTGCATGTTTTTCTAGATAATTTCCTAAGGAAGTAAGGTTTATGCAGATGAATTCTGTGTCATGAACTTGTGCTCCTGCTTGTTCCCCCATCTCCTTCCTCAGGACTCTTCAGCTGGTTTCAACCTAATTTGGGAAGGGGATAGAGATTTCAAGGATAATCTAGTTTCTACAAATATAATGAAATTTAAAGCTGGTGAGGAGACATGTCTCACTAATGGGCATGAATCTCAGCACTTAGACATGAAAAATCATGCAGAAATAAGATCTTAGGAAGAACTTCAGCCATGGGAAAAGCTTTCTGGGCCCAGAAAATATGTTGGATACCCAGTTTCATTAGTTCTACTGCTTGCTTTTTATTTATTTATGTTTTTCCACTGGACCTCTACTTATCCAGGTTTAAGCCCCGAATGGAACAGCAGGAATTTTTTTTTTTTTTTACTTGTATTACAATAGATCTTAGATGCCCAGAGATCAGGATCCCATTGTCTTGGGTGCTTTCCATCTCATACACAATAATAGACAGTCCCTGGTTTGAAGTGCTTAAAGCATCAAATGCTGGCTGCAGAGCAAAACTGGGTCACCAGCTCGCACACCAGGTTTGCATCCAGGCTTAAGGGCTTTGAACTTGCTTTCTCTTGAGGAAGAGCCCTTGGGGCCATGCAGTTCCAGCTGCCCTTGTAACAACTCCCCAAAGGTTTGCTCGGATTGTAACTGAGCATATTATGATGCCAGTGATACTCTCCTGCAGTTAGTGCCTGAAAAATTAGATGCTGACTATTTGCCTCTGTGTCTAAACCAAAAATGGTTGCCCATGTCTCCCCTGTTGCTTCACGGAACTTTTATTAGATGTCAAATAGTCCATTTCTATCTTCTGTGGGGTGGGAAAGGAAGGGAGGTGGCAGATTTGAGAAGATATGTTTGTGTTTCGAATGGTATGGCTATTTTAACTATTGTCTGCTTTGTTGGTCTGTTGCTAAAGAGCAACAAACTTCATTCCTGTTCCCAAATGTTGAGTGGCTGGGAGATGAGATCACACTGTCTGAGGGTCACTTGCTGATACATCACCTTTGTTTAAATTCCTAGCATATTATGTTTTCTAACAGAAAAAGTGCTTGGAAGAACTACTGGTAGCCCAGAGTGACTGTGAATGTTGAGTTCATCTCAACATAGGTTTGAAAACTGGGCAATAATTCCTCAAATTTAAAGCTTTGTTATAATTTCAGGCCTGATAAAGACTTCAGGGAGGTTCACTGAATACTTGGTGAATGGGTTAGAGAGAGCGGTCTCCAAAACAACTGAAGAAATAAGTGACTGACTTAATGTCTGGCCTTTGGTGCTACAATGGACAATTCCAAACTATTCTTGCTGAAAACAGCAGTTTTAGTTAAATAGAACACTTCAAGGAGAATGATATTTTTCACAAGCAGTAAACTGTTGTAGGAGCTGAAATACTAACCCAAGTCACCTAAGATCTTCTCAAAATTTGATTTAGTTTTAGCCAAGACTTCTGAAGGGCTTTTAATGCTTTCTGAGTCAAGCTCTTATAAGATGCTCCAAAGTGAGATCCATAAAATTACAATTTTCCATGGGGGAAAAAAAAAAAAGAGGAAAAAGACCAAAGACTGCTTTTGTGAAGCACCAGTATCTTTTAAGAGATATGCAGTGAGGAGGACTGGTCTGGAATCCTTCTCATAAAGGAAATGTTGACTCTGTAGAAGAAAGAAGGAAAAACTTAATGCCCAGATGATATGAACAATGGTTTTGCATTATTTGAATCTTCAGTTTCAAGCAATCAGGAGAGCTGATACTTTCTGTGACACATCTTGTCTCATCAAACACTTTATTTTCTTCCTGTCAAAGATTCCACAGGAAATCTCCAGCCAAACCATAATATTAGGCACGATTCTTCCCTTGTTTCCACTGTAGTAATGCAGCCTGAGTGGCAGGGGTAGACCTATTTTTGCTAAAAAATCAGGCTGTCAAGAACTGTCCCTTCTGCCGGAGTAGAGCGGGAAGCAGTTTGGAGAAGTCTGCATGCATATTTTCATAAGAGATGTCACGCTCAGGGGGAAGTTTGAATCCACAGGATATGGAGGCAAGGCAGCCCACTTCCCCCATGGCAAAGCTTCTCTTTTTTCGGAAAGCGTCCCTCCCCTGTCTCCTGGCAGGACTTGGGTCATGCTCCAAATTCCATCCTGTCCCTCTGCTTCCTGCCCTTTCACCCATCACCAGAGTGATAAAACACCCGTCTGAAGGCTTTGCAGAACTGATTGCTCTGCTATACTTTCAGAAATTAAAAGTAATGTCACAAAAACTGTTTTTGTGGGAATTTCAAAGAGACCAGATTGATGTGAGCTGCCCAGCATCTCGAGAGTTTTGGTGTCTTAAATTTTTTATGCTTCAATGAGAATCCCAGCCTCAATGCTTAGATTTTTGTTTTCGCATAGACTTCTGTTTAGCAACATGAGAAATGGTCTGAGACTGTCATGTTTGCACTGACAAAAATGTCCCTCAAGGAATGGATCCTTCAGATTTGGGGTTTTGGATTGATAGGCTCAAGCTGGGAAGCTGGACTGCTGGCTTTACAGAAGCAGAGGAAACTGGCCCTAGGAACAGAACTCTGCCCAGATACAAAAGAAAATCCACCTAGATATGGATTTTCTGACATTTTTGAAGCATCTGATCTTGGTCCCTGTTGGAGATAGGATACTGGATTAGAGAGGGAGTGGTTTTCTCCAGTTTGGTTGTTTTTCTGTTTCCCTAAATCCACAGCTCTGTAGATAGATCTATTTTGTGGGTCCAGAAGGAAAAGTTGGTCTGTGCGATATTTCTGTTCACAGTGAACTGTGGGACTGCTTCGGTAAGTCAAGTTGTCCTAGAAGTGTCGCTGTAGCTGTGATTGTCTATAATTGTAAGCAAGGAGAGGTTTGTAGCAAGGTCAGCAGTATCAGTTGGTCCAATAAAAGATACAACCTTTGCCTTCAAACCTTGCCTCACTTAATAAACTAAGGTACTCTTAGGGCAAGTTAAACAACAAATAATGCTGAGACTGGAAAAAATAGCTTGGTGTACATGTTTCAGCTCACATAAGGAGAAATCTACCCTTTGAGCTGCGGAATGCTGAGGAGGGAAGGAAGCTGGCTATCCTGATGGTGAGGTCTGGTAATCTTGAAAGTAAGGATGCTGATTTGAGGGACAGCAAGGTGGAAATGGAGTAATGTGCAAAGGTACGTTTGCTGGTTGTTTTCCCCACGTTGCCACCCTTCCCAGCCTAGCCCATGTTCTTTTCCTGGTGTGTTCTTCAGATTGTGCTTTGGAGGTTGGAGAGCTAAAGGTTGAGAGAGGAAACAAATGGGGGATCTCAAGATATGATAAAGGTGGTTGAAATATGAAGCTGGGGTATAGAAATGTGCTCATGTTGTCTTTCTGGTACCCATGAGAGAAGGTTATGGAGAGCTTTCTTGCATTTCAGTTTCTTCTATGCTCTCCAAACATGCGGTAGTGTCCCTGTTTGCCTGAGGTTATTGCTAGACACTGCACAAGTGTCTCACGGCCATTGAAAGTCTCCTAGATTATTTTTTTTGAGATAGTTGGGCACATTGAACAGCTTTCTCCTGAAGTTCATTATATTGTTCTGGGCAACTTGCTCTAGATGACTCTGCTTGAGCAGGGCAGATTAAACAAGATGACCTCAGGAGGTACCTTTCCATCTCAACTATGGTGTGATTCAGCCTCTTGACTTGGAGCGTGTTTCTAAGTCTGCAATGGGTTAATCTGGATCCTGGAAGCAGCATATCTCCAGCAGTACCACAGAATTACCCTGTATTAATCTTTTGATATGCCACCTAGCTCATTTGTAATTTCTGTGTTCTTTCACACTATGCTTCAGTCTAGACCCAACCTGTAGGTAGCTGAGCAGGGTTAGGAGGTGATGCCCTGCAAACATATCTAGCAGCCACTCCTTCTAGGTCATCTCTTCAGAGCAGATCCTGCCCATTTCGCAGTGCCTCCCAGCCCCTTGCCATTCTGTCTGTGGCCCTGGCCAGGCTCAGCATGCCAAAGGAGACAAAGCCTCCTCCCGCATAGCTTGGGCATAGCTCAGCTGCATTCTTCAATGACTGTTTTTCCCCAGTGACCTTACTCTACAGCTCTGGTGGTCAGTTGACTATTATGCTGCAAGCTTGCCCGCATTCCTCCACCCACTCAGGCAAGCGCTGCCCGCTGAGAAGGGGCGGTCAGGCAGGGAGGAATCCAACTGTCTGGGGACTTATTCAAGGGAAACAGAAATTCCAGGCCTTTGGGACTGTTTTGCCCATCGCTTCTCCAGTGACGGGGAGGTTGGAGCAGCTGTGTGAAGAGAGTCTGACCGCTGCGGTTGCCACACACCCTGCAGTGACAGGCATTCCCATGGCAAGCTAGCAGGCTCTCCTTGTTGCCACACTACTTGGCCTTTTCCTCACATTGAGAGGAAACCCCAAGGAAAACAGCCTGGAGAAACCTTCTCAGAGCGGTTGCCACTTGTCATGTTTGTGGGGGCCTTGCAATAACAGGTTTAGTTCCTCAGGTCCCCCCTTTGAAGGCTGCAAAGCTAAAGATCTTTAAAGACTGTAAATCATCCAGCTTGTTGGTTTTGAGAGCCTTTTAATTTTGAGCACTTAATGTGCAACTTCTAAAATAACAGTTTTATTTTTTTTATATGTGTGTCAGAGAGAGACTAGACTTGAACTAGATAGGGAGTTGCAATGCAGATGATTTTTCAGCTCTGGAGCCAACTCAGACAGATTACAGTGGAGAAAGGTTTGTACAGTAAGAGGAGAAGGTTAGAATCCTGCTATTTTATTATTACCATGGTTAGATTAGAAATGTTAAGGATTTGTGAAGAAATTACTAAGTCAGGAAAATTTATGATTCTCATAGCTCACTCAGCCACTCTGCACATCCTGTATATTTTCTGACATACTTCCAACAGCATAAATATTAATAGAGTAATACTGACATTTAGGGACTGATCCAAGTCTCATTAAATTCAGTGGAAACACTCCCATTGTCTTCAGTGGAAGATGGATCGTGGTCTTGAAAAGGAACAAAGGAGGAGAAAATACCAAGTGGGGCTTCGTGGGGCTAAATAATGTTGTTATCAAATCAGAACTCCTCTGCTTCCTGACTCTGAGCATTTTGCTCTGTGACCTTTAACGTTAAATTATTGCCAAAACAGGAAGAAGAAATTAAGGCTTGATAAGGGTTGAGATGGTCACAGATTTTACCAGCCTCACTGATGGAATGTGACAATTTCTTCAATGGGAATGAGTTGGGCGTGAATTGTTCATCAGTTGTTTTGCTTATTCAACCTCTCAGCCCCGTAGTTTGCAGTGGCAGGGATTACTAGAAACTCTGCAAAATAAATTCTTTCTCCCACTTAGTTTATAACATCTGCAGGCGCTTGAAGAGTTACAGAGAGAGGATTAGCTATTGTAAAATGGCTCCATTTACTTCATTGAAGAGGTAGCCCAGAATCGGCTCTGTTGATACCATGTGAGGATCTGTTGCAAAAGCTTTTTTGGCTTTGAAATCTCTCTTTCCTTTTCTAGATCAAAATCTTTTCCCCAAACCTTTCTGCACGGCAATTAGTTACAGCTGTGTTTTGCAAAGCCACCTAGGGAATTTGGATGTCCAGTTCCCATAAAGTTTAATGTGAATGAGGTTTCCAAGCAGCTTTGAAAGTTCAGCTGACTTAGGGCTGGAACCTCCAGGTTTTGATACAGTTCTGTACATGAAACCCCTGCATCTCTGGATGACAAAAAAAAAAAAAAAAGGAAATTTGAATTTTCGTCATCACCTTGCAGAGCACAGGCCTCGATGAAACAGCTGAATCAGAGCTTGCAGCACCTGCAGAAACCACACTTCATGTCAAAAGAAGCAAAAGTGGTTTTTCTAGCATTCTCCATGATTTTTGGGACCAGATTTCCAAAAGAATCCGTCCTTGCACCCAAATACAGGCCAAGTTTCTAAAGGGTCCTTTTATGAAACCGTAAATGCCACATCTCAGTGCACTGAGTTCTCCTGAAAATCTGGCCAAGGATGGAGTGAACACAGAAGACGCTGTACTCTGGAGTACCTGGCAAGTTGCAGGCCAGAACAAGCTGTAGGGTACATTTCCCTGGAGAGGTGAACGCATGAACTTTCTCAACCACAGCCACCCACAGAACTTCCAGTTCCTCCTCTTGTCTCATTAGGAGGTTCATGTCTGATCTGTGAAGTACAAGTACACACAGGCAGCCTGTCATCTCTACTGTTTGAGGAAAAATATACAGAGAGTAACAACTGGAAGAGCCAAGGGAAACAGCTCAAGAATTGCAAGAGGGAAAGTTGGAGTTACACAATGGGTGGAGACAGCTCTAAGCTACCAACATCTACAGAGGTGATACCTTCACTATCTCCAAAATATGCCTTAGGAGGACAGAAAAGTGGACAGGAGGGAAAGGAGAGAGAAAGCGCTTCTAGTGCAACTAGCTGATGCAGAAGCCTCATGGAAAGAGATGGTTATTTAAGCTGCAGACTTCTCAGAAAAGGAGCACTTTAGAAATATTTCCTGTAGCTACACCAGGGGTCAACAAATCTTAGCCAACAATCTGGAGCCACATTGGTAAACAAATATGTACTGAAAAAAATAAATAAAAAAAAAAGAGACTTTGAGAAATAGGTCCAAGGCAACTTAGATGACTAGCTTTCCAGTGCTAGTACTCGGTAGCCACAAAAGCAGTAAACCAAAAAGATTTTCCCCTTAGTAAAAACCAGAAGCAGCTGTTTATGATCAGTCCTGTTTGGAACCTCCACCACTGTAAAACTAAACCTGAGTGAATGTAAAGATTTTACAGGGCCTCAAGGTATATGCATGTTTGCAATGCTGTAGTAGAGAGGAGAAGCCAACTGGAGTACTTGAACCAGTGTCCCCACATCTTCCATTTAAAAGCTATGCTGCCCATTAGCGCTCAAAGGACAGGGACGGTATGCTGCATGGTTTTGAACTCTTGTCCTACCGTTTGCAATATTTGTCTGCCAGGCTTTTTACTTTGCTGCACCTCTACCACCTTAGTCTTGGAGAGTTCATGGGGTTCCTCAGCTGTCATGAAATTAGCAGGTACTGAAGGAAGTGGTGCTGAGTACTCAGGGATGGATTTCTACCGAAGCATGACCTAAGGAAAAAGGGCTTTTATACTGCTGGTTGGTCAGATGAAGGACACCAGGGAAAGCAGAAGTCCTGGTCTCCTATTCTGATGGCCTTCAGATAGATAATGATGTAGGCCAAATCCAGCTTGGGTCACTCATGTTATCAAACATTGTCTTACCCTGTAGCTCCAGAAAGATGTCTTTTTGTCGCTGCATTTTTTTTTTTTTCCCAAAACTTTTTCAGAAAGTTTTTTTCCAAGTGCTGCTTGATGTGATCTGGATGTTAGATGGGTGCAAGTGCTTGTAAACCTTAACTCACTCCAGGAAAAAAGATCAGTGTGGCTTAGGTAAATGCATGTGCCTCATCTGAGGGACTTGGTGCTCTGTGGTTCTTTATTCAGCTTTACTCAACTAGGAAAACTCCTTTAGTCATTAGAAAGCTAGGATGGAAGAAAGAAGTGGACTGGTCTGATCGAAAGGCACTCACTCCATGAAGGCAAAGCGCAGCACTGGCTGGTGCAGAGGTAAGCCATGGGTTCGTTTGCCTTGCAGCCCTTTTCCTACGCATGAAACAAAAGTTCCCTCTCCCCACCCCCCTTTGCATTGTTTCCTCTCCTCTCTTTTTTTTTCCTCTTCCCGTCAAATATTTAAGCAGAGATTTCCTTTCTGGTGGTGTGCCAAGCAGCATTCCAGCTCCTTTACTCTGCCCCCTTCAAAAATAAAAAGGCTGACCCCCATTTCCATAACCAAGGAAGGGACAGGTAGCCTTTGTTTGTGTTCCAGAGCATGACTGTTTTTCTTAGATTTGCACCAAAAGAAGAGAAACGATGCTGTTATTCAGAGGAGGAATTAGCCAGTGACCCCAGCAAATGCAGTAGCAACGGCAGCGAAATGGGTGGTATGAGCCGAACGCTTTTTGGTGATGAACATCTGGCTTCAGCCAATTCCTTCTCTCACCCTCTTCCTCTCCCTTCTCTCCCCACAAGATTTCCCTTTTTTCTTGTTTTTGAGGCACGTCAAACCCTGGAATAGCCCTCACAGGCATTAGTCACCAGTGATTAAAATAGCCACTAAGCAGGCAAGAGCCTGCGATGATTTGTGCTAAATTGGGTGTATCTCTCTGTGTAGCAGGGGTTGCTAATTTGCAAACCTCCCTTGTTATTATCGTTGTTTTTATTAATAGCGCCAAGGGGCTCCAGCTGACATTAAAGTTTTATTTCATCCACTGCTGTACAAAAGTGGGGAAGATAAGAGTTGGTCATCTAGATGGGCAATGCAAAAATCAGGAGAAATGAAGGGCTATCTGGTCCATACAGCCGAAGGACAGAGGTCCCATCAGTGGCCACTCAGGAGAGAGAAGTGGCAGATGTGGGAAATGGGCTGAGGTGCCCCTGGTTCTGAGCAGGTTCTCTGCTGGGTGACTGCTTATCACCTCCCTGATGGCAGCGGGGGACTTGGTGGCCCGGCACAGGCAGAGCTGCTGCCAAGGTGGGTGCAGTGCTGGGGGTGAAGGTGGTGCTTCTGGGAAGCAAGAGTGAGCAAAGACAGAAATCAGAAACACTAAACAAAAAGGCCACATTGTTGGGCTTTTGTGACAATAAACTCAACTGAAAGGGTGAAAATATCACTTTGGTCCAGAGAAGTATCCCAAACTGTAATTGCAGATGTGTAGCTGCATTTCCTCACCTATAAAGTGGAGACAGTAGTGTGACCTCACAGGGCTCATGCATGGTTTAAGGGTCCAATTTTATACAAATACATGATCTTGGACCACTCCCAGTCACCTGAGTGAAGAGCCCGTTTGTAATAAGGATGATTGATCTAATATAGTGACTGAATCTATTTGTTAAATATGTCCTGTTTCCCTATAATAATTAGTATCTGTAGTGGTTAAGGTTTTCATTTCTAGGACCTAGAGGAAGTATAAGGATTTACCCAATTTTTCAGCCCTTTAACTCCAATAGTTAAAAAAAAAAACCTGTGGTTTTTATTGCTTGAAGTCTTATGTCCTGTCCCTGCTGATAGCTCATGGATAATACAGTCTGATGCAGAACAGAAATTGGAAATTGTGTAAGAACAACTTAGGTCAGGCTGCAAGTATATCAGAAGGGTTTTTCCCTCTGTGTATCTGCTTCCAGCTGAGAGGAAGTAACAAAGAATGTGTTTAAAATCAATGGAATTAGTCGAACTTCTTTGACTCATAATAGAGGTCTGGATTTTTTGAGATTTTAAGTGAAGTTTTGGCTCTGATTTTGTTTTGTCTGCAGTAGTCACATATCTCTAACTGTATAATAAACTACAAGATCTAAGCAGGATTGCTAGAGGTCTGCATCGCTCTGCAGTGAGCATCACTCCTGCTGCCCACACTGACAGTAACAGCGGTGGATTTGTGGAGAGGGCACGTTTTAAATATTGGT
Source organism: Aramus guarauna (assembly GCA_013400195.1). NCBI lineage: Eukaryota > Metazoa > Chordata > Aves > Gruiformes > Aramidae > Aramus > Aramus guarauna. The sequence continues at coordinate 283,607 of VXBL01003319.1, forward strand.
TGTTAATTTGTGTGTTAACATGTGGTGGATTGAGCTAAGCAGAGAAACAAACCTGCAGTTGGTTGAAATACAGCAGTACGTAATTTGAGGCAGCTGCCACCAGATTAAAACTGTGAGCACTTTGCTCATAGTGAAAGGGGTCCCTGGTTTGGGAAAGATGCTAATAAAGCTGTGAATGCTGAGATGTGATTAGTCTCCTTGCCATTGACGAGGCTTGAGCATGGACTGCAAGCAAAGTGAGTTTTCCGAGTGCAGGGAGAGCGTGTGAGAAATGTTGTACCAAGCCGTGAGCGTGGAGAGCCAGGAAAGCTGAGTGATGAGACTTGAGAAGACTTTGGAGTGGCTGTGAATGGATGTGCAGGGGAAGGACAAAGTGAGGGTGAGCTGTGAAAATTAGTCAAAACATCTCTTGTCTTCAGCCAATTTATTTCAGTTTTCCATGTGAAAATGTCACAGGGATAGAGAATGGACGTTTGGCTGCTGGGTCCTCCAGCAAGCGTGGAGGCTTGGTAAAGCTGCAGAGCCAGAGGTAGAAGTGGAGGTGGTGGGGCTCACTCCTCCCAGCTGCGGGACTTGGGGGGCTGTGCCTGCTGGGGTGCTACCCTGATGTGCTGACACCGAGCATCTCGCTGGTTCGTGCTGTTGTAACTTGGACTGTTCCTTTGGGTTTTATCCTGCCTGGTGGTTTTAGCTTTCACTTGATTACTGAGAGGCAAGGATGCGAAGAATCTGTGAAGTGGCAAAGCTACCTTTTCATTATACATTTCCAAAGAGACAACCTCAAAATATTCTGAGAATCTATCCCAGGGGAAAGAAATCTCTAAACCTCCAATTAAGATACTGCCACAGCATCTCATTTTAGCAAGCTAAGAGCTCTCATTAGATCCTTCCCAAGCCACATCCCAGCTACAGACTTTCTTCCTCGAATACCCTAGATTGGGGGGGAGAGGGGGAAAAAAAAACCAAAACAAAACAGAAAAGAGAGAAAAAACCCAACCCAGCCCACTTTCCAAATGCTATTCAGTCTGCACTGATTATATAACATGATTGATAAAGTTGAGGAGTGAGCTGAGGTCAGAGCCTCAGGATGTCGGCTCCCTGTGCGATGAAGGAGCTTTTTGTGTGTACGTGTACGCGCATGGGGGATGAGGGTTGTGTTTGTTTCTTGAAAAACTCTCAGATGCTCTCCAAAGAATGCCAAATTTAAAGTGGTGTAAAACGCTCCATCAAACATGTTTTACAGTCTCGACGTCGCTGCCTGTTAAATCTACCCCAGTGGTTGTTTCTGAGAGCTTTTGAATAATCTCTTGACAGTGCTTTTTGCTGCTGGGCAGAGTCTTCATGGAAAACAGGGACAATTGTTTTATAATCCTGTCTGGATGGGGTAACCTTGGAGGAGGCTGCTTCACCCAAGGTCATGTAAAACACGTAAAATATATTCTGCCTCCAAAAATAAAGATATATAAATAAGGCTGGGCCAGGGCATGAAGCAGGAGCCATTGAGGCATCTGGGGACTTGCTTTCAAATTGAGCAGAGACCACAGCGTAGCTGTCAGATAGAAGTGTTTTCCTGAAGCTTTTCTTGTTTCTCCATAGTGCCTAGCAGTGGGCCAGGCACGGTGAAAGCCAGAAGAGAGATTTCAGTAGGAGATCAGATGGGAAATCGCTCTCCCAGCTGAATTCCTTCAGAATTGGTGGGTTCCTAGAGGTAGCAACCATGATGTTAGCTTACATGGAAGTAATGTATCCCGGTCCTTTTCTAATGGTCTCCTCATTCACATAGTAAAGGGACTATGCTGGTCTATTTAGGGCAGCTTCATTGTATTTCAACCATTTATTCACTGCACCTACATTGCATCTTGTGTGAAGTACCCAAGACTAGGGCTTTCAAATCTGCCCGAAAGATTGAGGAACTGGACTTCCACTGGTTGATAGGGTCTCAGTGGTGGTACTGGTGTAGCAGAGTTAAAATACGCTGCGATAAGACATGACCTCAGCATCACTGTGCCTGGACAGGAAAATAAACATCTCTGCTTTGTCTCACTATTTGTTTTCCACCAATATCTTGACTCAGCCTTTATGTAGCAGCATGAAACCATTATCCTTTTCTTCCTTTCTGCAAATAAACAGAATGGAAGGGAGAGGAAGTAAGGCCAAGTACTGTAACGTTAGGAGTAATACGACAAAATTAGACATGGCAAAATTGCAGTTGAGTCTGAAGGAAGAAGAGTTATGATGTGTAATGCTTCAGCCATGGCTAGGACTTGACTGTGGTGGGGCTGTGCTCAGAGAGACAGTTCCTGCTTCAGATCTGTTTACAGTCCAGAGTGATGACAAGTATTGTAATAATTTCTCTTCAGCAGGAGAATCTGGATATAAAGGGTTAAATTTTTGCCTTTGTAAATCAGCAGAACCTTTGCTGCAGCTAGGAGTGGAGTTTCACTATAAGCCATTTGTCCAAGGTGTGTGTGGCATGTCCCATCTCAGTGTCTTACCCATCCTTCTGCACGCAGTCCAGTTTTCATCTCTAAAATGTGCATGAACATTGTAAAGTCAATACTCATTTTAGAGGTTACCCAGGCTTGTGTGTGAGTGTTGTGTCTGATCTCATACATTTGTATGTTGTCCCTCATTTCTTTGTGTGCTCAAGTGCGGTCACATGTGTGCCACTGTGGGCCAAAACTTGTGGATCATCTGTGCTGTAGCTGGCAGCAGGTTGTCCCTCCAGGGAGGATGCACCAAGCCACGCTCAGCTCTGAGGAGCAGGACGTGGAGTGGAAATGCCTATGAAATGTGGGTGCAAACATGTACAGGATGGCTTTCACATCAGGGCTAATTCTACCCTTACGTGGTGTGAATGCGGTCAGGTGCTTGTGCCAGGGAGCAAGCTCTGAGCAGTGCAGCTGTTATCCAGGTAGTTTGGGACGTTTTTGTGGAGATGCGTCTGTGGGAATATGGAAACTCAGATCTGGCCTTTCAGCACTAATGCTCGCTCCCGGGTTAGCTGGCTTGAGGTTAGCGTCAGGCAGCAATCACCCGAGTTATTTCTGCAATGAGGAATATGTGCAGAGTCAAGCAGAAAACATCTTGGAAGAAATGAATTACCAGCCAAATATAGATTATTTCACTTTGAGGGATATCATCCAATCTACTTAAGTTCTCAGTCATTCAGCAACTTTTAATGTGTATTAATGCCTATATTTATTATAATTGTGCATACTAAAAGCCCAACCTGTATTACATCTTTCTTGCTTGTTACTGGCATAGAATGTTAGGGCAATGCCGTTTCTGTTTTCTGAGACACTGAGTGCACAAACTCCTCATATGTAAGTATTCCCCTATGGATTTTTAGCCTCTTTTTTGCGTAGTAAATAGGCAGAAGAGGGTAGAGACAGAGTGGGGTAATTTTCTCAGTGGGCTAGTATCTTTTAAATGCATCTTCTGGCACCAATTCAGCAAAATGTACAGATAAATACCTTTAATGTGATTTAAGCATGTGCTTAAACGTAAAGATAAGCTTTGTATTTTGCAGAATAATTGTCCTAATGCCTTATTTGAGGCTGCAACTGTGAAACTGCTCAGTTGTGCAATCTGCTTGGGCCAAAGTAGTACGGCAGACAAAGACAGCTAAACCAAATTAATTACAAGCCACACATTAAGTACAGCAAAACTCAGAGACTTGCTAATAAGTGTCTTAGAAACCCCGTTGAAAGTTGATAGTCACCAAGTGATAAAATATGGAAACTTTTCCTCTGATATAGCTTAAAAAGCGGTGATCTTTCTTCTGAAATACTGTAGCAGAAGCACTAACAAGATAAATGTATTTATGCCATGAATAAAACGCCTGATGAAAACTAATCTGAGAGACAGAATAAGTGATTGAAGTGGGCCAGGATTGTCAGAACGCTCCATCTGCTTTGCATCATTGGGCCGGGCAAAACATCAGAGCATATTGGTGAATCTGGCAGACGTCATGTTATTTTTATGTCATCCTTATTCTTCCAGGGCCTGATCCAAGCCCCACTGAAGTCCATAGAAATGAGTGGACTTTCCTTTACATCAGCGAGCTTTGAATTGGTTCCTTCCTCGCTCACTGCAAACGTCAGGAGTCCACGATGAGTCTTGGAGGCATTTTGACAGAGCAGTCAGGCACAACTGTGCTTTTGATTTTTAACGCAACGTTTTGAGGATCTCATTATTGATGTATGCTGATGGCTGGAGTCCTGAGATGAAACGAAATGGGGAACATAACAAGCTGGAAAACGCACACTGATGTAGAAGCTAATGAAGCCATTCCCAGAAGTGCTGAAATTCAGTGGGATTTAGAATCGCAAGGACCCTATTATTTTGGAAAATGGACCATATGCTTTCAAGGTGTTTGGGCAGCTCTGAAAACTTAATCCATCGCCTCTACGAAGAGACACATAGACCTTATGTAATATCACAGGCGGCAGCCGGAACTGTTGAGAGTAAAACTCACAAAATGGCCTGATCTTCTATTGTTTCTGAAGGTGCAAATTCCTCTTTTCCTGATGTTAAGTAACTTTTGGGTGTTGTCCTCTTCTTTTGAGGGGAGTCTGCTGTATGTTGCAAAAAGATGTTTATAAAATCCATCACATGCCTGTCAATCCAGACATCCCTTCTTATTCCAGTTATGTTTATTTATATAGACACAAATAAAAACAACAATCTTACGCTTATTATTAATCAAGGTGATTCAGTCCATGCCTCCCACTGTCTTTTTTGATTCCAATCTTATTCCAAAAAACAGCCCTAAATATCACTAGGTTTACTCATAAAACATGGTGCTGCTCTGCATGAGTAAGACTATTTGAATCTGGCCTGGAGTAAAGTTACTAATTCTCAGTTAGAAGCAGAGCTAGACAAAGATTGCAAAATATTGTCCATTAATCTGTTCTTGAATTTTAAAACATATTTTTTTGGTCTCTGTTCACTCGTGGATCTCTGAGCTAATGAACTTGTTGACAGGAATGTTCACCATAACAACCCATTTACAGCAAATATTGCAAGATCTTTGCACTCTTTCCTTCATTCAAAATAATACCAGTCTCCCTCCCCAAGAAATGACCTTCCTGTTTTAGAGTTTTGTCATTAATTGTGAAAAATCACATTGGTAAGATGTTTTGTTTGTTTTTCTAAATCCTCCTCCAGCAAGAAAACAGAATTAAACCACTTAAAGTAGAATTTAACAAAGAAAGACCTTGTGGAGGTCCAATGCCAAGAGAAAGGATGGCCCAGAGGCTAGAGAGGTGGAGGTCACTCCTCTGTCCCACCAAAGGCCTTTGCTGGGTGGGAAGTCAGCAGTGCTGCATCTGAACTCCCCACGTAGGAGCACTCTGCCTTGCAGGGCATTGAAAGGTTAACAGCTTTTGATACACCGGGGTATGCATGAAGGATGCATAATCCTGACAAATCATCCGCTTGTGACCCAGCTATAAAAAAAAAAAAAAGGGGGTAGAAATGATTTAGTTACAAATTCTTTACCTAAAGATGTCCTTTCGTCTGCTGGTGGATATTTTCTTCGAGAAGATTATTCATGGAGCAAGGTTCTAAAATAAAAATTGAGGAGGATGGAGCAAAGCTGGGCTTTGGTGAATACATCCAAACCCTAAGACACATTGCAAACAATCTGAGCCTGTTCCCAGGCAACTCCCAAGTAGAAAATAGGCACAACCGTTTCAAACGATTTTCTCTACAATTTGTTTGCCTACCTGTCAGGTCACCTTCAGAGCCAGGCAAAATCAAGGGAGGCACAGTTGTTGACCTCAGCTTCCTTTGGATCTGGCCTATAACGAGAGCTTATACCCCCACCAAGTTTCAAATTTCAAGCAGTTTGATGTGGCCTTTTACAGAAAGAAAAAATTGTTAGAATTTTTATTACAATAAGAAAATGCAATTTTTCATTCTCTCCTTGTTTCAGAAGGTCTGAAGGGATTTTACTCAACTTCCTCTTCTACCTTCAGGCAGAGACCAAATCTGAGAAATTGCAGCCCAATTTTGGAAAGTTCTCAGGATGTGCAAATTAGGGGCTCATGATGGGAAGCTGCTGTTCAACACACTTTGTTGTCATGTGTGCTTCTGGGAACCCGCTGCAGACCAGGTGTCCCCTTCAGCCCCACTGTGTTTTGATTTATATCCTTCCATCAGAAAAAGCGTCTGATCAAAATGATGGGAGATTTTGCCCTGTCGGGACCAAGCTGGCTAGAAGGTAGTCAAGATCTGGCCTTGCATATGTGGGGATTATCTACCAGCTCATAGAGCGCAACATCCGGTAGAAAACCGTAAATCTTTAAGTACGTTGCCAAAGCTTGGCAAGTTCAAACATGGTCTTGGTGTTTACTCAGAAGGCTTTGTCACTGAACCTATCAGCCCCAGACAAAACTGTGTGGAGGAGGAGAGGAATGACAGCTGAATTCAGGGGTGCCCTCTTTAGGCTAAGTCATGGAACCTAGGACAGACTACAGCCTGGACCTGTGATGATGCAAGACTTAATAGAGTTAGTATTGACCTGCTTTTGCAATGTTCAGTGTTCAGAAGAGTGTGGTGTGCCCTTACTAAGAGCAAATGTGAGCATTATAATATCTGAGTGCAGCTGGTATTATTTTCAAGCCCAATTTAGATGCCCATTGTAGACATTTTGGCAAAATACACTAGCAGTATGGAAAAGAGTCCGTAGAACTGGAAAAATTTGCTGTAAATTCACTGTTGTTACATCCACCGATTTGGAAAAAATCAGTGCGAAAGCACAATCCCTAAAATAAATGAAAGAAAATGTCTTGTAGCTGCCGGCAGGCGCTGGAGCTCCCCAGCAGAGGCTGCCTGGGAGCAGCAGAAACAACGACACGCGACTCCTCAGCCAGAGTAAACGGCAGCGCGGCGTTTGCCCGTCCAGGGGAGAGATGTGCTCTTTGCCATTGATGTAGGTTGCTGATGCTTCGATCTCTTCCTTGGCTATAGACACCTACCTCTAATCTGGGATCCTGCGCTGCTCCATGCAGAGCTGGAGGAGACAGAAGGCGTGAATGGACAGCCAAGACCGAGCACAGCCAAGGGACTGGCTTGGCTCTGGAAGGCAAAACGCAAGCTGAGCCATTGGAGCCGGCTGTACACAGATGAGAAGGAAAATGCACAAAGTGATAAATAACTTTGCTTGGGCCGCCAGGAAGGGCTGCCAGAACATTCTCGCTTGGCTATGCTCTGACTTGGCTCGCCCACCGCCGCCGGCCCCCCTCCTGCACAGACGAAGTGCCGGGCCAGAGCCACGCATGCATCTTGGGGCCGGCTCGCCCTGTACCCCCACTGCCCAGCCTGCCCCTTGGGCAGCTGCCTCTGCCCACGCCGCTCCGCTCTGGAGCTCTCCATCTGTCCAGATGGGCAACCCAGAGGTGCACCCTGCAAAAAGGTGTGGAGATAAAAAACTGGGAGGTTTTCCACTAGCTTGGGTTGTTTTTGGAGGAGCCATCTCTCCCATTGCTCTCCTAGCAATCTGGATGGTATCTGCCTCTAGCATCAGCATACAGTACTGCCTGCAGGGGCGGCAAGAGCCCCCTTTCTCCAAGGGTCAGCTCTGCACCCTTTCCTTACAAAGGCGAGGAGCATGGACAAGCGATCCAAGTGATTTTAGCAGAGGTGGTGAGGCACCTGCCTTCTCACCTGTAAGTACCTGGCAGTTTGCAGAGCAGCCTCAGACAGATGGCTGGAGTCATGGTGCAGGGTGCGCAGAACAGGGATGAACTGCCAGCGCTGCGCAAAGCAGTACGGAAATCAAAGCGACGCTTTCTCCGGCACCCCGTGGCACTAGCAACTTGGTGCCTAAGTGGAGCGGAATGAGAGGTGGATCTTTTAGAGGATTTATCAGAGAAAAAGAAGTGTCTGCATTTCTCAGTTTCAGCTGGCAGCTCCAGCTTGAGAAAAGCTATTGTTGCAGGATTTCCAACGTCTCATTGCCTTTCTGATCTGTGATGCACATTGAACATATGTCTTTGTTTAGTTGCCCATTATTTAATGTAGATTTCCCCCCTCAAGAGATTACAGTGAATTCAGGGCACATGAATGGTTTAATGTATCATTTTCCAATATAGATTGTCTTGCACTTGTGTATAGCGAAAATAATTTGTTGTCAAGTTATCCAGTTACCACCTCATTTTGTAAGCTCCATAATGAGCTATTTGTAATGATCCATATTTGTAAGAAGTCTAAATAACCCAAATATTGCCATCTCACTGCAGATAACTACTAAACATTTCCAACAGCACTGGATCATACTGATCCCTGGGAGAGCTATGTACACATTTTTACAGAAATGGTTTGCTACCAGAAAATCCCTTTTCAAGAGTACCCTGTTTTCTTTTCAAACCCTATAGACTTTGGGAAAGCTTTCCTTTAAAAAAAAAAAAAAAAAGATAAGATATTTCAATTTGAAGGGAAAAATATGATTTTATTGGAAGTTTTTTTGTTGTTGTTGTTGTTCTAAGTTGCATTTCTTTCCCCTTTTTGCTCTTACTGTCATGTATTCCTTTTACAATGGGTATGTCTTTCCATGGGATGCTGCTTGTAGCAGTAGCACATTGAAGGTTATGGGCATGCCCTTGTGCTAACTGCAAGTTATTTTCCCAATACATTAAAATGCCTAGACTAATGCACATTCACCCTGGATTTGTCTCACATACCACAAAATGCCCAGGAATCTCTATAGTCATTGAAAAGAGATGGGTGCTCTTAGAAAGTGGTTCATCCCACACATACCCCAAGATCCAGATGACCCTTGGCTGCAGCTGTCTCACCTCCTGAGAGCTGAGGCGATATATTATTCTACTTAAATGTGGTCCTCAGTTAGGCTGATCCGTTAGGTGCCTGAAATGGCTTAGGCTGAACCTGGCCAAAGCACTTCTTTTGTTCTGTTGTTGGTGTTAAACTGTTTCACTCCTGTGCAAGCAAGAGACCCCGGTACCATTCCTTACGCTGTAGCATCTGTTTTCTAATCGGCCAGCCTGATGTGGTAGCTGCCCTCTGGGATTTAAAACATAAGTTATTTCTACTGTTATTTTATGGCATGACTTGGCACGATGCGACATCCCCGTTTGGCTTGGATGAAGGACCAGTGACTTGGACTGGCTGACAGACTATAGTCAGAGACTAATGACTGCCTGCATACTGCTAGGAGGAACCCCCTGGGGTGGCAGGGGGACCGCTGCCAGCTCTGCTCTGAATTAACATCTTCACTAAGGAGCAGGCAGGGAGATTAGGCAGCCGCAGAAAGAAGGACAAGTAATACCGTAAACCCCGGTGTTCTAGCTGCCAAGAAGTCAGCCTTTTGAAAATATCCTGGGTAGGTTGTTCAGGTCGATCAAACAGATAAATAAACAGGAACCCACACAGTGAGCTTTAACGTTTCAGATGGATGTAAACATGGGAAGTTGTTATCGGGGAAATTGCAGTAGCTGAAACTGAACTGAAATTGTTTGTACACAGAAATGATCTTAAGTCACACAATTAGTATATTTATAATACGAGCTGCTAGATGCATTTTCTGTGACTTTCTAAAAGAAATGGTGAGCTTAGGTAGAACAATCACCAGCCTGCATATTCTCAAGCAGTACACAATGTAAAGAAACAACAAGAGTTTTTGGGTGCTGCTTTGAAGCACCTTTCTAGAGCAGAAACACCTCAGAAAAAGTCCCAAGTGACACAAGAGCAGGAGATTAACTTGAGATAAACTCTATGCTTGAGTCTTTCTGGTTTTCTAGATCTTCTTTTACAACTGCATTTCCAATCTTATAATACAAAAAATGTAATGCTTTCTTCAGTTAGAAGAATAACATTGTTTTTCTTCTTTAACCTTGAGTGGGCTTTTGAAGGAATTCAGATAACTCTGGAAAGCACCAGGAACACTGGGGTTTTAAAAAATGTTTCTGAAACCAGAAACACTTTAAAGGGTTTGACTTTGCAAAATACATCATTATTCAATTCTCTGAAACACGGGTCTGATTCCTCCTCTTTTGAACTTTCTATTCTCAATTGTTGGGTGGTTTTGTTTTTTGTTTTGGGGCTTGGTTTTTTTGCTGTTTCTTGGTAATAGAAGGCCCAGATCTTACGGTCAAATTATGTAATTTGACCCTGCAAGGGCACACCTGGTCCACCAAAGGTTTGCTTTGGGAAACCTGGCCTACATTTTTAAAGAGTAACGAATGGCAATACAAATGGACATAGGAGACAAACCAGGAATCTCCGGTTGTTTAATCAGCTGTGCAGTGCTGGCATGAAACACCAGCTCAGGAGCATCGTGGCTTTCTTGGGCATCAGTGCCATTGGACAGGAAAGCAAACCTTGGTGCAAACACCACCAAGAAGTGCCATGTGGAAGCCTCTTGGATTTGCTGTCTTGCTCCAATGTAGAGCATGCTGGGCCTCCACCAAATCAAAGACGAGCCATTGCAATATGGTGGCTGGGAAACTTGAGCTGGTTTTGTCATTTTGCTCCTGGTCTGTTGTCTGTCCATGGTCCAGTTACTCCATCAGCTATAGCCATGGTTACCTCTGTCCTTTATTTGCATTTTGTCATCAGGAAGGGTTCCTAAACTAAGTGTTTGTTCAGGGCTGGTAGCAGTTTGTAACTTCTTTAAATTATGTACATCAAATTATGATACTTAAGAAAATGTTAGGTTTTTAAAAGGCGGTGGCGGGGCTGACAGAGGAGCCACGGACCCCTTCTGCTGCTTCTTGTTTTGTCAGGCTGACGGTTTGCACACCATGCCCTCACCCAGGGCAGCCTTCCTTGCAGGGTACACGAGAGGTGTGGGGTTAAGGATGCTGTAGCCCCCACTTGCTTCCCAATACCTTCCTTAGGAGGACATGTACTATAGGTGAGACAAAGGAGAGAAGTCACATGGCTGTTCTGCACCTATGGACTATAGCCTGTGTCTGTGTATTTATTTTAAATCTGTGACAATTTTTTAGCTTGACTTGTCTACGTTTTTCAGGCAGAAGTGCAGTTAATGTGATCTTTGTTAAAACGAATGTGGGTGTTATTCATATATCAAATTGCACTCGTTTAATGAAATCACTATGAAATAATGTCTTGAGCGATAGCGGTATGAACTGGGGTAGCCCTGAAGTGATGTGAAATAACCATAGTGATAGTTAAGGATTTGGGGCTGTTGCCGTGGCTACTAGCCTATTTGACTTACCATTGCAGTGGAAGAATATTAGCCAGGAGACAACTCATTTCTGAGACTCCCACATGACAATAGTGCTTTCTGCCAAACCTCCCTTCCCCCCTGCAGGATTGAAACAAGACAGACGTCAAACTGTTACTATCGTCAATTCTTGCAACGTGTCCCAAATGGTAAATTAGATTTTCAAATGTCATTAGAAGGGGTATTTGAAGACATATTTGAAAGTTTTCACATAGGCTGCTTTTTTTTTTTTTTTTCCCCTGAAAAAAAACCCTACAACCTTTTTAATAAAAGGATTAGGTGTATATAAGAGAAAAATTGTCAGCTTTCTACAGAAATTATTTATATTTTCCAAAAGATGAACTATACCATACTGAAGTATTTTAACCAAAACCCTTACTATATGTTCTGCAAAACAGCACTGTGGTGTCCTTTTGGAGTTCAGACTGAAAGTTCCCCTTATCTCACATGGATCAGACTGGGTACAAGGAACTCTCCCAATATGCACCAAGATCCAGCAGTCCTATATTCACACTGTCAAATGGCTCCTCTTGACCTACACCCTTGAAAAAGTGTCCATTCTGCTCTAGTCCTTCAGGAGTCCTTATGCTTCTGGTGGCTTTTTCCACTTTTAGTTCAAGATGCCTAGAAGGAAAGCTGTTAGCAGAAAGGTGCTCTTAGCATAACCTGAAAATAAAGCCCTTCGGATGTCCTTGCCTTGGATGCGTAAGAGGGAACTCACTCATATCACTGTGTGCTCTTGAAAATCCAGACCAGGGTGTTTTGCTGCAAGTCTGAAAGGACTTTCCTTCCAAGAACAAGTCAGCAATGCTTTGGACAACAGCTATAAGGATTTCCTCACATGGTATTTGTAGACATGATGTTGAATGTATTTAGTGAACAGCAATGCTTTTTTGGCATAAAGCCATGTGCATCACTGCAGCTATAAAGCCTCACAAACCCACAGGGTTGCAGTTCTCAGCAGCAGCATTGTAAGGATTCGAAGGGAAGGGTGAGAACAGTAAAGTGTCCCCGTATCCCAAACTTTTCACCAGAGATGAGTGCTGTGCTTTAGATGTTTTGCTTGGCCCGGTTTGTGAAACGTAGGTATGCAACCATAGAGCCTTGCATCCAGCACCGAGAGGGCTGGAGTTTGCACAGAAATGCCACCAGCTCGTGGGCATCTGTGGGGCAGTTACTGGTCTTCAGCTTTCCCCTCTCTGACTGCTCCTGCCGTGGATACTTGTAGTAGAGCTGCTCTGTGCTCTGACAGAGGGTGAAGGGGGTGTCTGGTGTGTACACAGCAGCAGAAGGGCTGCAAGAAAGCCCCTTGATTAGCAGGTGATGAAGATCTCAGGACATCTACGTGCAACTTCTCAGGATGCCCAGATTGGGAGACAAAGGACGGTGAGTAAATGCAGATGACTCACTGAGGTGGGACAGGATGGAGAGGCTAATCCCTGTCAGCTCCTAAAGAGTACAAAAAGGCAGATCCAAAACAAGCACATCATCACCAACCTCCAAAGAGTCCAGGAGACATGAGGAGACCGTGATAGCTGGCGTCTCTCATCCTTGGCATCCTTGCAAAAGATCCTCGGCTGGCCACTTGGAGACAAGCATCTTCATGCCTGCTGATGGACTGGCCGCTTGGACATGTCTTGGTGGCCTGTGAGTATGCAAGTGTGAGGGAAATTGGTTTTATTTTAAAGTAAAATGATGATTTTTCTCTCCTTCCTCCAAGGTCCTGTGATGAACTTTGCTGCATTGTTGCAACATTATTTCCTACACTGTTTTAAAGAGGGGGAAAAAAAAAATCAGGACCCTGCCTTCATCCCGATGTAAGTCAGTCCTGTGTCTACATAACAGTGTGCAATCTTGGTCATGTCCAGCAGGGAATCCAAACCGGCATTCAGGGCGCTTGAAGAAAGGGTGTAGTTCAGGAGGGAGTCGAGACGAGGGGATCTGGTAGGAGAAGGACAAAGCTGGTCCCAGCCAGTGGCTGCAAGGAGGTACAAAGGTGAGAGATGCTTAAGAACCAGTGCTCAGTGCTCTGTCCCAGTCTTTTCTGGAGGAAACCAGGATGCTAGGGGTGGTCGCTGCTGCAGCAAAGTGCATCTTTGGAGCCTGCTAAGGGGGAAAGGCAGCTTGGATGTAGATTCGTGGTGGTGGCGTACAGCTGAATCAAAGCATAAGGCAGTTCTCCCCTTGCACTGCTTCCCCTCCTCTTTTCATGTCAATATATAAAAAATAAAGATCCTTTCTGTGAATAAAAGTAGAAGGCACCTCCCCTAAGCAGGTTTTAAAAAAGCCAAAAATAGTCCCAAAGTCTCAACCAAAAGCGAACATAGCCAGGATTTCTGTGGAAAATGTGTGTAGCTGGAGTGGGGCAGGGAGGAGGAATTCAAACAGGGGCTGCCCGGGCATTTCGCCTCACCCCCAGCTCGGCTGCCCGCCATACCCCCCGCCACCCTTCCATGGTGGGGGGCTGACCCAGCCGGAGCGCCAGGACTGGGTTGCTGGCCGGGCAGCTGGCCCCCCCGGGAGGCAGCAGAGCCTCCGCCGTGGGCTTCCCTGTCCTTCGTCTGACAGTTCTTGGCAGCTCTGGCGCAACGTGTTGTTAACAGCAGTCCTCCTAATTAATGGGGAACATGTGTGTGTCGCAGAAACCTTTTTATTTTTTTTTTTCTTTTCTTCTTCTGTTTGGTGGAAATACCGTAAAACTGTTTATATCCACTATAAAAGGGGGGTTTACTATCTTCCTATCCCAAAGGTTTCCTTTACCTCAGATCAACCCATTTTGGGAACAGGCACTTCTCTAATCCCTGGGTGTCTTTTCCTAAATGCTTTCACACATCTGCACCCCTCTGTCCTGCATTCCTGCCATACCATCATCTTGTCCTAATGAAAAGTAGCAGCCTTCAGCCCTGCCAAGTCCTTTTTTTTAAGACAAAATCCTGTTTATCAAAAAGAATTTCAGAACTTTGTTGATTTTTTCCATTCATTAACTTAAATTTTTGCAAAAAATGAAGAAACTTTTGCTTTCCCAACTGTTTTCCCTTCTTGAGTAATAAGAAAACACATGTTTATATACCATCTGCCACCAGCATGTTCTACAGATGATCTGGCAGGCTCATATCTTCAGTTCACCTCTAGCTCAAAAATAAGGGTCCCATGTCACAAGTGACTTGCTCTCCAGTATGAAGAGTGTTTTGGTTGGATTAGGAATAAACACAGGGAGAAGAGAGCAAAGCGACGCATAGATCTGCCCTCAGTCATTGCTGAGCACCAAGAGGACAGACAACAGAGCCCATTGCAATGCAGAAGGTCTCCAGTCCCCTGCAAATGTGCTAAGGCCCAGAGGACAGAGGTACAGTGGTGCAGTGCTGAGCTGAGATAATATACTCTGAATAAGCTGGACCTTGGCAGCCCTTCGCGATGTCCTGTTATGCAGAGCACGTGTACCCACGCTATTTATTGCAGCCAGGCCTCGAGCAAGGACCACCCTCCCTAGGGTAAATAATGATGATATAGGGCACGCCTATAAAGCTGTGCACGGCTCTTCCTTGAGGCTCAAGCTATACTGACACCTGTAGGAATCCTTTCACAGGGGTGAATAAGACTTAAGACATGGGAAGAGAACCCTAATTAATCTAATCTCCTTGAAGGGAGGGAGATACTCCTGTTCCCATTTTTAAAATGTTGAAGTGGAGGGAGAGAGGGACAAAGAAAAGCCCTACTGGTGGAAGCTGGTGGACAAAGCCCTAATGCTCACCTGCACTACCAGGATGAGGAGAAGCAGCTGATCACATTTTGGATTTCCCCAAGATCCAAGATTGGCCCATCATCCTTCGGTGGGTTCTCTTGTAGCCAGATATGTATGGTGAGTTGCAAGCTTGACAAACAGCACAAGGGCTATGGAGTTGTGCTTTGGACTTCAGGTTGCGTGCACACACTGGTAACTTGGAAAAAACCTGTCATATCCTGACAAGTCTGGCAGGAAATGTTATCCTAGCCTGTATCCAGGTTCCTGAATGTGTTTGCTGAAGGTCCTGGGAGACTGGATATCAACAAAGAACAGCTGTCCAGTCTCTTTTGGGGAAGGATGTTTCTGAACACAGACATGGGGAATACCTGCTTCAGAAAGACTGGCTTCATCCAGCTACTCCTTGAACCTTGCCTTCCATGGTAAGGCTTTTGGAGATGTATAGAGTATATAGGAGGGTAGCGGAATGATGAATAGCAATCAGTATGCAATTTTGGCTTAGGGTAAAGTTAAATCTTACATTTTCCAGGAGAATGTTATTTCTGGTGGTTTTGGTATTTTGCATTAACGAACAAGTTCTGAAATTCCGCAGATAACACATTTTCCTACATTTGCCCCAAAAAGGGGAAAAAAGAGAAGGCCATTCATGAAACATTGCCCTTTGTTTCTTGTGGAAGACAGCAGAAAATTTGAGACCAAAGCATCAAATGTTTCACTTCTCATCAAACCCATGGAAATGTCATTTTTTCCAGGTTTACCAGAGCCGCAAATATGTTCACATAAGCTGATATTACCAGTACAGCTAATGGACCAGATCCACAGCCAGCATTAGTTGGCATTGCCCTGTGGTATACTTGTTACCTTAGCAGCTTGCCAACCGTGGTATCGTTTTCCAGATGATTTGCATGGAACTATGACAATTTATATCCACTGAGGATCTGGCCAACTCAACTGACACCCACCCGGGAGCACTTGATTCTGCAGAGCTTTACCTGTATCTTATAAACCAACCTGAGTAAAGTGCCTCACCTTTATATCAAGTCCTCGGCATCATGTTGCCATGTGGTCACTTTGTGACATATCTGGCAAAGCTCCACTGAGAAGGTCCAATCATGGTGAAGCTCCAGTGAAGGAACATGGTAGTAGTGTGCCTTGTTTTGCAGGACAAAACAAAAAAAAAGCAAATGGATGAAACTAGTGGAATCGCTAAGATGAAAGAAGAGATGGGGTCATTTCTGAATGACTATAACAGACCTTAACTGAGGTTACTGATCTGTGACAACCTTGAAATCCTATAGACACTGTGTTTTTTTTCCCCACAGCCTGCCAAGACCTTGGTGACACATCCAGCATAAAAAAAGAACCAGCATAGGCTATATCCTGAAAGGCTTCTGGATAATCGTCCTCTAACATATTTAATGCTTTAGCATGCAGAAGCAAAGGGCTCCATCTTTTTCTATTTTACAAGAAGACGGTTGGTCCTTCTATTCCTTGTTTGGTTTCCAGACTGAACCTACTCAATTCCCATCCTTTGTTCCTTCAGGCAAGGGGAGCTTTTCTAAGTGTGCTGTCTGTGGTGCCTTCAGGGCTTATCCATCCTCTGTTTAGGGCTATCTTATCTACTGAAGGCAAGTCTCAACTATTTCCTCAGTTTCTTTGATGCTCTCTCATCAAGGGCATGACAATCATCCAGTCCTTCAGTGAGTGCTCCCTT
Organism: Aramus guarauna; assembly: GCA_013400195.1. Taxonomy (NCBI): domain Eukaryota; kingdom Metazoa; phylum Chordata; class Aves; order Gruiformes; family Aramidae; genus Aramus; species Aramus guarauna. Next base: position 300,278 of record VXBL01003319.1, read on the forward strand.
CCCCGGTACAGCTACAGTTCATACTTACACATGCAATTAGTCTGCATACAGCTTTAAAATAAATACCCTTACCAGCAGAAGACACTGTTTTCTGAACACTGGTGTCTAAGTTAATAGTGTTTCCAAATTCAGGTAACGCAAACCTCATTTACTTTTAGATGAGCAAGCCAGTGCTCTGCTGTAATGCTGGGAATCAGAGTCAGAAAGATAAGGGAAAGTACTGCTGGTGGGCTGAGAAGCCCCAGCATGCTAGCCCTCAAAAATGTCCACAGCCAAGCCAAGGTTCACCCTAAAGAGGGTAAAAAACCAAAATGGGTGGATTTGGGGAGGTTCACCCAAAGAGGAGAACCTCCCCAAATCCACCTATTTTGGATTTTCCCTTGATCAAGAGAGTGTCAAACTATGTACATCAACTATGTGCATAGTTGGCTCCTCGACACCATCCCACCGAAGCCCACCCATCTGCCCTAGCGCTTCTTGCCACTGGGAAGGAAGCTCCGCTGCAGCTGAGGAGGAACTCAGCAGCGTAAGGGAGCTGCTGTCCACGTGCTGCAGGGGTTGTGCATCTCCCACCAAGTCTTTGTTCTGGCTTGTTTTGACCATGTTTGTAGCTATACATACCACTTTTTTTGTTTTGCTAGATGCTGGCTTTGAACTCCACATTGCCTTTCTACTTCAATTCTCTTGACAAATGGCTCTGTTCAACCTAGGCCTCCCTATATCCCCTCGCTGTTTCTCTTGGATCTTAACCACAACTGGGGCTGCAACCAGGGGCTTTGACAGACATCTTCAAAGCAACCTGTTTCAGTCTTCAGCTTGAGATCAGTTCTAAGTTATTCTGTGGCCAGTCTTTTTTGCACAATCTCTGCTTTAGAGCATATTACTTATAAGTTTCTTCTTTGTGGGTAAAGAAAAAGGCATTCCTCTGATATCTGGCCTGTGGTATCAGAGCTAGCTTTTCTCCCTGCCAAGTAGATCAAGCACCTCAGGACTAGCAGCTGTCAGACATAAGGCTGCCTGTCTGACTCTTCCCACAGTGATCCTATAGCTTTCTAGGTACAGCATGGAGTACTATAAAAGCTTTCCATATTTTTAGTACTTCAGCCTTGGTAAAACATCCAACTATTTTATTCAGCCACTGACTAGAGCCTTTTCTTCTTGTCCTGGTGTACAGAAACCACTTAGCGCTTGCATGGTCTTTAGGTAAACCTGTCACAGCTACAACTCCTTCCAACAGCAATAACAGCCCTTGACAAGGGTAGCTCCCCTTTGAAAATGTAGGTGCAGGGGTCCTTTGAGAGCCTGGCACATCCCATCTGGACCCGATTAGTGTGGTGGGGAGGGGTAGCACCTGGCATTAATAAAAGGAGAAAGAAGCACCAAGGATGGCTTTTGGATGTCTGCATGACCTCCTGTGAAGGATGGAGTTAGGAGTGGGGGTAGATGGCAAAAGCAGAGGAAGGTGTTTTCTGGGGAAATGACATGGCAGAGGTGCTTCTCTGAGAGCTTCTACAAATCAGGGATGAAGAAGACTATAGTTGGTAGAAATATTAGTATGTTGTCTTGCTAAGCTGGAATAGGCAGATGAGAGAAAGGTAGGGATGAGATCTTCAGAAAGATGCCTGTCTGTCTTTCTCTAGCATGAGAGAAAATATATAGTGATATATATATATATATAATAAGCAGGGGGTCTTCCATTGTGTCTTTTATGCAAGTCTGCAAGGTGAAGGCCTGCAGGCTGAGCCACAGAAGGCAATCTCTAGGCAAAGTGCTTCAAGAAATTTTTGTAGGGGAGAGCTGAAGTTGCTGATGGCACAAGAGGCTGCAGAAGAATTTGGGAGACAACAGGAGATGTGAGAAAAATAGGATGTGTACCTTAATGCACTGTAATTAGGTGTTAAGTAATATGAGGATGCTGTATCTACCTGAAGCACCATGTTGCTAGGGGTGGGCTGTCAGTGCTTCTCAATAGCTCAGGACTAAATTGAGCTCTCTGAATCCCCAGTGCTCAGCAGGAAATTTGACAGATGGGCAGAAGAGGTGAGAATTGCAGTAATTCCACAGGTTTTGGAAAAGAAGTGACCTGGGAAGATGGGAGAAGGCAAATTTCTAAACCTCTAAAAACATATAGGATTGCTGATTACGCTTCATAAGACTGATTCAAACCTGCTTGAATTATGTTAGCTCTTATCTGTAGGCTGTAACTTGGCTTATCAAAAAAAAAAAAAAAAGGGAAAAAAAAAAAAGGCAAACGAGGAGGTGAACAGACCCAAATCCACAAAACATCAAGTGGCCATGTAATAGCACATTGCAAATGGGTTCACCATGGTACTGCAGATGACTTAATAGTATATAACGGCCCACAATGCTCAAGTGACTCATTGTCTTTGCTATATCTGTTCAAGCTCACCATACTGAGTAAGAAAGCTTTACCATCAAAAAAACCCTCTAATAAATTCTGCGGCTTTGAAATATCCATGGTGCTTTTGAGAGAAGCATGGCATATCTCGTGCTCTGAGAACATCTCAACCCACTCTGCAGGGCTGTGGTAGGACATGCAGGCAGATCAGCATCTTTCAAGCCAGCTAAAAAACTCACTGAGCCAAAAGGGACTTGAGAGAGCTCCTCTGGATCTTCCCAAGGGCACCTAAGTAGATGATTTTGAGTAGGAGCATAGCAAGTTGAGGTGTATTTCTCACCTCCTCCTGCTACCCAGCGGATGGGAGATGATGAGTTTGTTGATTCTGGGCACTGGGGAAGGAACTGTAGAGCTGTCCCATGCCAAAGTTGCCCCGTGCCTCACACATGTGAACCATCACCAACATCCAGCCTGTTCCCATGAGGAGCTGATGGCCCACGGTGTTGTTTGTACTTGATTATGTTGACCTTTGACTTCAGTAGGGGTGTATTGATACAGCCCAGTGCAAACTAAGGTCCTAAACTCCCTACCATCTCCTCTGCCTCTTAAATCCATTTACCTGTATTTCTCTGATGTATGGCAGCAGCTAATTTATTAGTGCTGTTAATAAAATAATCGCACTGATGATATTAGTGCAACCAGCACAAATCATGTCAAAGGCCTGCAGTGCAGGGTGTTACGCACTCACAAGAGGTAGGGACGCTCTGATCTGCAAGCTCTTGGCTGTAGAAACAAACTTCCTAAAATCACTTTCATATGGAATGTCTTATTTTTACAATCCAGCCCTGATTCAGCTCTGTCAGCTTGCTTCTTTCCAGCAAACTCTTTAGATGCTCAGCTGAATTAAATTGTCACTGCTGACCTCAGGTTCTTAATTTTCACTAATTACCAAAATTGGCGATTTCCCTCTGATGCCAGCATGGGCTTTGCCTGAGGAATGACTAAATGAGGACCTCAGGATACAGCTCTCCATTGGTTTTAGGAGAGGATTTTTTTGTGTTGCTTCAGTGAGGGTGTGGGAGAAGGCTTGATATAAAACTTTCTAGCTCAGCTCTCTTTGGTTACTTTTTCCATGAAAGGTAACAGATGCTCATTGTGATGTGAAGATTCTTTCAATATCCACAGAGGAGAAATGAGGACTAGTGTGATCCAAACTGAAAGGTTAGTTTATTTCAAATTGTTTTGTGACGCCAATAGGCGACGATATATATAGCAAAATATTTTTCCTCCTTACCACAGGGCCTTTAAAAGGATATCTTTGTTGTCTTAGTTGCCATAGCACTGACTAACATGGATGTATGTGTGTATGTAGGTGAGGAGGGATTCCCCAACCCTGGGGTTGATTGTGTTAGCTTCTATGGTTGTATTTCCTCTTCCTTTCCCTGCTTGAGGTGCTCCAAGGTACTGAGTTTGTGAAACATCCTCAAGTTGGGAAATTAGTGTTTTCAGTTGACCATCTGAAGCATGTGCCTTGTCATGTTTTGCAGGGCTCTGTTATTTAGCACTTATCTCCAAAACCAGGTAGCAAGGTCTGGGCAGAGCAGAGCTCCTGCACCACTCCTCCAGTGCCGGGGTGATTTGTGTGCAAAGCAGATGACGGAGGTTTGTGGGGTGATGTGGCTCCATAAATAAATTAGGAGGCCATTAGTAGTAAACGTGCTGTTTACTATTTAGATGGTTTTACATGTGCCCAGATTGTGCTGAAAGGCCTTTGACACATTTAGCTCATCCTCACCTTAGAATAGATTTTTATCTCTGTGCTCATGTTTCAAAACTGTTCCTCCCTTTCAGCAGCCTGAAACACTCCAGAGATCTTCCCAGCGGTGGTGTCTGTCCTGGTCCTTCCTTGCGTTTTTCCCCAAGTAGTCTGCCCTGAGCTCTCTGCCCTGTAAACAGCAGGACTGTGATCCAGACCTGGAGTGGCCCCTGAGCACAGCCCTTGAGAAATGAGACACGTGCGGAAGGGTTTTTGATCTCTTTTTGACCGAGTTCAGTTGTCACCTAAATCTGAGCCCCTCTTCTACTCTTATGCTGTGCTATTCTTGCACTGGCCCCAAAATACTTGATAAACACGTTAAGCAGCATGATTGTGTCTGTGGCGTGCTGTTTGTGCTTTCCCTTTTGTGTTTGTAGCAATCCGTATGTCTGCCGTTTTTCCTTTCTCTGCCTGGTAAAGCATCTGGCAAAGAGCAGCTACCCCAGGGAGGGAGAGAAGTTCTGCCTGTGTTTTGTTCTTGTCTTGTTTTTTCATGTTTTGGGCCAGGAAACCCCTCCTGTCTAGAGGCACTGGGTAGAAAAGTTTATTTTCTCAGGCACTCCTTTGTCTTGTCTCTTGCCTAGGTCCAAAGCTCCCTGGTCCATCAACTCTTCACCATGGGCAGGTGCATGGTGCCTACTCTGTTCTCACAATTGTGCCTGTCAGGGTGCAGAAACAGGAGTAGGAAAGTGCAATAAGGGGGATGGAGGAGTCCATAGGTAACTACCCCTTCCTTCTCCTGCTTCACTAGCTTTGCCAGCTGTCACTGCCCTTCCTCAGCTTGCTTGGGGAGAAAGCAGCAGGACACTGGGTGGTCTGTGTGCAAGGGTGAAGCTGCCTAACTCACCCATGCTGCAGTCCTATCTCTGATGATAACATGTCACGTTCCTGATGACTCTTCCACCCCTTTCTCCTCTCCTGCAGTCAGACAGCAGCAAAATCAGAGTTGGTAACCGTGGAGAGGGAGTGATCCTGCTTTCCTTTACTTTCTGAAGTAAGTGTCAACAAACCTCAGGATGGTCCTGGAAGTGATGTGGGTGTAAGCTCACTCCTCACATCTTTTGGGGCATGGCACGAGTAAGACAGGTGGGAATGAGAAAGGTTACGACTTCTGAGAACAAATGGGTGAATGTCTTCAAAACTGCTTGCAAATCCCACGTGTTTGTTGGAGCTGCCAGTCAAACTGGACTTGGCCATGTGTTGGTGAAGGAAGAGCATTTATATGCAACACCATCCCAAAGAGCAAAAAGAGAGGAGTCTGAGAACCTGAACCAGTCTGCTTTCTGGTGTTTAAACTCTTGCTTTCTTGTGCTTCTTTTTCCCCAGTAATTTTCATGTTGGGGCTTTTTCACTTTACCTATCAAGACCTATGCTTCTTCATCCCTACAGCCAGCTAAAATTCAGCTTTTGTCTTTTTGCCTGTGTTTGTTGTTACCAACAAGTAAGATGCTGGAATGAGAACTTGGCTGGCCATTGTGTTGATGACAAATGAAAGAGAAGCAAACACAGCTTGCTTGTCTGCAGCTACAGTGGTTCAGCAGGGCTGGCAGTAGTAAAGACATGCTATTTGTTGATAAAACACACAATGCCAGACTCTGAGAAGGAGCTGAGATAGGCGGTATCTCAGTGAGATCATCTGCCTGTCCTGCCTGCACCTTCAGAAATCCCAGCTTGTTGTGCTGGCTTCACCTGGAGGAGTTGAAATGGCATGCTGCTTCTGCTAGGTAAGATCAGGAAGGGCACTCCTGATCACGGGGGGCTGTGAGCACTTGACAGGTAGCACAGAGCAAATCACAATATGCTGCTTGCAGTGGTGAGGTGTATATATGTGCATATTTAGTCTTTGTCAACCTAGCATGCATGTATGTCCATGTGTTTAGTCTTTATATAGATATATACGTAAAATCTACACACGCACATATATGCACACAGGAGCGAAGACAGAGTGCCCCAGTGTGCAGGGCAGCTAGTTGGTGCTTTCTAAATTTTAATCCCAGCTCCACCAGTTCCCTGCAGGGTGATCTCACTAGTACTATTTAACCTCTTTCCCTTTGTGTCTCTCTTCTGTTGAGACTGAAAGGTCTTCATGCAGGGACTGTCCCTTCATGTTTGCATACCCGGTGCCCAGCATGGGAGGCCTTGACCCCATCTGGGGCTTCTGTAACACCAGAGATAAAGAGTTAGCAACTACTGAGCGTGCTGCTGCCTGACAGCATCTTGGGGAACTGCCTCCAGAGAGATTTTGGAGCAAAAGAAGGACCCACTCTCTTAGTGGTGTGATAGCTCCTGGAGTTAAGGATCCTTGGTGCAAAACAGTGAAGAAAAAGTAGTTTTGCACTGCTTTGTTGCAAAACTCCTGCCTCAGGCACAGCAATGGTTTAGCTCCGGTAAAAAGAGACACTAGTGTCATACCCAGACTTTTGATGCTTTGGGCTACGCTGTTCAGTCAAGCAAGGACCCTGTAAGTGCATGCAATACAGTACTGCTTGCAAAAAGGTGGATGTACATCAGGCTGCAGGGACCAAGGGATTGCCAGCAAGCTCAGCAACCCTCCAAGGTCAGGTATAAATCCTTGCCTTACACAAGCAGTCATGACAAATGCATGCTGGGGTAGAGGTGCACCTTGGGACACAAACCTCAAGTTTCTTCTGCTTCAAGTGTATACCTTTGCACTGATGTCCCTGATAAACAGTGCTTCTCTGGGTCATAGTCCCTTTGGGGCTGGATGTTGGGTTGCTTGGTGAGTGATGGGGACAGATTGTCCCTTACAGCACATGTATGTCCCAGGAAAGGATGGAAGAAGCTGGCATGGTGTCCCAGCTGGGCACATGTGAATGAGGAGAAAATCATGTAAACACACTAAATGAAAATGACTCCAAGGGTTGTTGTGTGGGAATGAGAAAGGTGACAAGGATGACAATGTCCCCAGGTGTGGCACGATTATGGGGATAGGTAAAGATGGGGGTGAGAAACCTCCATGGAGAAAATGCCTGAACTCTCATCTTTGCCCTGCTGCTCACAGACAGAGCTGCTCTAACGAAGTTCTGTGGGAAGGGGCGCTGGAAAGTAACGTGTATCAAATTCTCATAATTATGGTGGTAACTAGAATAGCAAGAGACAGACCTTGGACCATAAAGCTGGCAGTCTAAATAGCCAAGAGGCGCAGGATGGCAAGGAACGTGGAGCCGCGGAGGGGAGACGTGACTTTCCAAGGTTACACGGTGGGGTGGCAGGGTAGCCAAGAACAGTGGCCTGACTCCCAGGACACTACCTTAGCAACATGACCACATTCTCCTCAGTAATAAGAGCCACACTGAACTTTTGCCAAGAACTGGCTTGGCTCTGCTCTGAACGGTCACCATTTTTGAGGGTTTTTTGGGGGGAAAGAATAGCAGTTCAACAGTAAATAAACCAATTCTTTTCTAGTTCTAGAGGTACTAAAAGCAGTAGTGTTGGGAAACCAAAAGTATTGTTGGTTTTCTTCATTGCCTCAAACCTACCAGGAGGCAGAAAATTTTAATCTCTGCTGGTGTCTTTCAAGAGAAATGTCTCTCTTAAAGCTGCTGCCTCCACTTTGAAGCATCTCAAGTGTTGGGTGCTTCTACAAGACTTCTGAGGTTTGCTTACTATAGACACCATGGTAGGGAAACAGGACTGTAACAAACCTGGCTCCTCAGCAATTTAAAAGGTTGCTTTGAAATGTCAAAACCCTCCAGTATGCAGCAGTAAGTAGTCCTTATCCATTCATACATCTGATTTTAATGATTTGATTTACAGATAATACACAGCAACAACCTCTCCCTTGAAAATAAAGCATCTGACCCTCAGTTAATTTGTACACAAAGATAAATAGATCATTGCGGAGTTTATGGATGTTAGGGATGCTGGTCCAGGCTCTGAACAACAGAGCCCATTTAATTTCAAGAGCTGACTCTCCACAAAATGTTCACAGCAAAGCCCCAAACTAGGTGCAATAAACCTAACACCAGCCAAGTTTTCAAACCCAGGCTGAATTGCAGGAAAGCCCTGGGCCAGGTTTGGAAGAAGCCCTGGGCCAGGTTTCCAGTTAGCTTTGAAGCCACATTTTTAAAGAGGCTCCTGATCAGGTTTTTGATCTTCCCACAGGCTATGCTTCAAGCAAGTTCCACTAGCCAAGGATTTGAGCTCACCGCTGCCAAATCCTGAACCTGCTTGGGATGGAGCAGCAACGCTGTCCAGAGGAAAGTTTCATCTGTGCCTAGCCCCTGGTCCCATGCAGGACCAGTGCCCTGGAGAAGGTGCTCTCAGTGCAGGCAGGGCTGAGTGGCAGGCAGCTTCCCCTATAGATTGCCGTGGTTTCATTTTCACTGGGTTTCAGCACTTGGCATTTTGGGCTGAATTTCACGCCAAGTTTTCAAATCCAAGAGGCCCGCAGGCCTTGTGGACATGCAAAACCACCAATGTAACGAAAATTGGTTTAAAATTGATTTAGTTAAAAAAAAAAAAAAAATCAAGGCACCATGTGGAAACATTTAGAAGAGTCAATTACCAAGTTTAGCTAAATGGAAGTAAATGCCTTTGAACATGTCCATGCAGAGCACTGGCACTGGAGGAAGTAAATCGATTTGCTGTGAACTTTAATTAAACCAGTTGAGCTCTCGTTTAATAACCAGCAGTGAGCAAAATTTGCCAAAACACTGATACCCCTGATTAGACTCCCAGAAATGAGAAGAGGCTCTCAATCATCTTTGTAAACTTTCTCAGACCCTCAATATCATTTGGGGGTGGGGGCATTGGTGTTTTGGTCCAGATCCTTGAAGACACTTATTAAAAGGTCTAAGCACCACTGATTTCAAAGAGGATCTAGTGCCTTTGAGGATCTTGGCTTGCAGACCTCATTCCTATTAACCTGAGGTGAGGTTTCGGCTCTTCTTGGTCAGCTGAATAACTTTGCGCTGTGGGATCCTAAATGACTTAAGCCTGGTAGCAATTTATGTTATCTTTTAGGTTTCAAAGCTATGGAGTACTGTAACCAAAACACATAGGGCAGGGAGTTGCTCCATAACCCCAAACTCTACAGTCTCTTGTGGACTTGTGGGAATCATCTCCATGCATGGCTGCTTGGGGCTTAATGGTGCTTGCTTGATGTCAAACCTGTTTCAGCAAGGCAAATAGCGGGCTGCAAGTCTCCAGGTAGCTCTGTCCTGACAGCGGCATGGACCATTTGTAGTTGATGTTACTGAGCTCTCAGTAGCATCAGTGGTCCTTGTCCTGTAGTTGTTTCATTCTCTCTTTTTTGGTTTTATTGATTGTTGGGGGTTTTTCCTTGCCAATGTTGTCCTGCAAACCCCACCTGGATGCCTCTGCTCCCCATCTTTCCCTTTCACATCTGCCTGCATGCACAGCTATGCACATAAACATGGCAACCTCAGAAGTGACGTGATCAAAAGGTTTCAGAAGGGCTCTGCGTGTTATGAAATGTTTTGAGGCTCAAAGTCCAAAGGGGGAACTCCATCATGAATTCCCCATGCATAACTCATATGGGGAAAAGGGATTAAAATGGGACAGAGTCTCTCTCTTTTTTATCCCCCTCCTCCATGGCCCCTTTCAGAAAATTAGGGGGCCCCTCTCCAAGGAGAAACTGTTGAAAATTGCACACTGCTTTCCCTTCCCCTTCCTCCTGAACGTAGCCAGAACAGCAATATACATTTCTGAGGTTTGGCAGCAGCATCTGAAAGCATGTTTTTTTGCCAGAGAAGGACTGGCTTATGGGGGCCAAAGTGCATGTGGGCTTGGGTGATGCTCAGGGAAGGGAAGGCACCTGTGCCCTCTCTTTCTGCCACCACTATAGGAATCTTATTCCCGTTGTTTCCCAGTCAGTGCCTGATGATCATATTTATTCCCTGGATTGTATCATCAGCCGCTGGAATGAGACCCATCAGCTGAGATTTGTGCCTGAACTTTGGTTTCATAACACAAGCAGAGACAGTTGTTCTTGCGACAGACCTCTTTTGGACTGAACAAAAACTTGTACGACCCATGTGCGGTCCATACAACTGAGAAATACGTTAGCTAGGCTAGTCCGGAGCTGTCAATAATCTTGTTTTATGTTAAGCGTTCCTCCTCTGTAAGATCACTGCCTTCCTCCTCCCAGCCCCGTCTCTGTCCACCTCCTGCCTGATGTGGCTCCAGCCCCCTTAGCTCCCTGAGAGCCCCCTTAGTCTGCTTCAGTTCTTGTTACTGCGATGTCTAGATGGGTGTCTCGCGCCGCAGTACGCACATGTTTTTAGCACCATGCTGAAGTCTAATGATGTCATCTCTTACGGCTTAGAGGAAGAAATTTCTATTTCATTTCGGAATTTTTGTGGAAAGATTTGAAAAGTTTGGGGAGGAGGGGGAAGTTTTGATGCCAAATGAACCTGAAACCTGAAGTATTTTCATGGCTCACAAGCTGAAAAGCCCTTCCTGCACTTCCTCCTCCGCACCTTTCTTTTCTTTAAAAGGAGAATGTAGAGGAAAACCAGAAGAGGACAAAAAAGGGTATTCTCCCTCCTCCAGGACAAAGGTTGCAAAATTACAACCCATAAATGAAACTTTGTCTCGAGCATTTTGTTAGAGCTAAAAAAGGGGGAGGCGGAATATGAAAGGCGTTAGAATGAAATCTTTAACAAAAAATCCAGACTAGTTCCCATTATTAAATGTTCATCTTTGGGCACAAACCTGTCTTTTTTTGCCCATGTTTTACACAGCATCTAGGACGTGGAGGCTCTGGGGCATGCCTGAAGCTTCTGAGTGCTAGCAGCGTGGGCGACATGCCTCAATGTTAGCTTACAAATACTTCCTTATTGTCTAACATAGTAACACAGAGCATAAATACTTACATTTAGCTTGTTGCCTTCCTCAGCTTGGGATACGAGGAGGCATTCATGCTCCAGTGAGCTACTGCCCCATGGTTAAACTCTGCTAAACTTCCTCCGTGAGTCCGCAGCAGCAGGGTAGATGGAGCTATTCCCGCTGCCCCTGAAGTTCAAGCCCCATCAGAGGAGCTGCAGCCATCAGCGTGGGAGAGGAGAGAGGGGCTGCTGTTATTCATGTTTTTACATGGCTGGGTTCCACTTTGGCAGACAGGAGAGACTGCAGTCTGAAAGCCGTGGGCTGATAAGTGGTTTTTGAGAGATAAGATATGAAAGACTCTGTAATTCTGGACGAGAGTGTTGAGTAGTTTATATGTGTAAGTCCAGATGTTCAGTAGAAGGAGCTGTTCCAACCCTTCAGCTGTGTATGTCTGCTTGCACATGTATGGTCTGGTGAGCTTGTGGCACTGGCCGAGCAATGGTCCCCGGTCCCCAGGAGCAGCAAACAGGGCACTCAGTCCCCTGTGGGACTCAGGGAAACCACAGGGTTAACATTCAGGCGGAGCCCTGTTTCCATTTTGCTTTGACACAGCCGTATTTCACCGAGAGGATGAGGATGCTTTCCGATCACGGAAGCTGCATCCAAAGCTACAGCCCAAACTGGCAGGGTAGGGAAAGCCCCAGAGCATCTCTGCCCTGAAGACACTGGGACTGTGGCACACCTCTCGGTCACAGGGGCTGCCTTGCTAATCCCAGGGGACACTAATTTACTACTAGCCTACTAACTGCTACCCACACAGTAGTGGATACCTAAGGCATCCAGAGCGCAGAGAGGCTTAGTTACAGCCTCTCTGCTTTCTCCCCTGACTCCCACCTGAGTAATGAGCAAGGTGGAAAGTAGCTCTGCACTTGCATCTGACAGAGCTACGGTGACAGCAGTCACGGCAAGGCAGAAAGAGGGCTTGTCCCTGCCTCTAGTGTCAGGCTCCGGGAGCACAGTTCTTGGTATTTGGGTATATAATTTGCTTACCAGCAAAGCTGCGCATGTACACCTATTCCAGAAAGTGCTTTTCTTGCAGAGGGTAGGCTTGTGTCCAGAACAGCTGTACTAGTTAACTGCTCTTAAACGTGAATCATCGCTGAAGGAGGGCTGGGTTCAACTAGAAGTATATCTTATCAGCATCCCATGTCTCAAACATGCAGTCACAGGGTAAGGGCTGCTTTAGTAAGAGGCAGACTCAGGGCTGAGTTCCCAGCATCTGTCAATTGGAGGTAGCTTCCCTAAAATGGATGTAGCTGTATTGATTTAAATAGGGTGGGAATTTAGCCCTGGATATTCTGCAACTACGTGAACCATCAATGGCCAGGATTTTTCCAAGCAGACACATAATTTTTTATCGTGAGCAAGATCATTGCAGACAGGGAAACAGATAAGCAGTTGGATTTTTCTTTGGGCTGTGATTTTTGGAGTAGGTGCATTGGTTCATCTGACATGAGCTTGTTTAGTCGGTGTTTGAAGAGAAACAGGTAAACCTCTGTACTTAATGGAGCCTTTTCAGAACCAGCCTTCCATAATTTAACTGTTTGTCTCTAAGAGCAAATTGCACATGGAGCCCTTGGATATTTTGATCATTAAGAATCACCAGGTTTTTCAGGTGTGCCCAAGGGCAGGTTATCACAGACCTGGGGAGTCTAAGTAAGGTGGTGGGGAGCTCTCTCTGGTCTGCAGGGTGGGATGTCCCCTGAGAAGGTTTTTCAGAGCTTCACCTGCTGCTTGCACCTGCATCCTGCTGACTCTGCCTTCTCCAGTGGCAGGACAGTGACCTGGGCAGGAGGGTACGGCAGGCAGCGGGTGGTGATTGCCTCTTGAGCATGCACCATTCAAACTAGGGCAGTTCGTGCATTGGAGGCACACGTATCGTGTAGTGGCTAATATTTGCCATTGGGAATGCCCTGCTGAAGGCCAAGAGAGGCATGGTAAGCTCATCTGGGAAAGAGATTTGGCTGCAAAGAGCTGAGGCAGGAATGGTTAACCTAGGGTAGGGGAAAGACTCTTAGACCCAAGAGTGACCCGGCTGTTGGCAGTATGACCAGCTCACAGTGCTGCATCAGTGTGTCCCTGCCCTGCTGGTACTCTACCTCCCTCCCCAAATCCTCCTTGCCAGCAAAGGCTTTCAGACATCACCAGCAGCTCCTGCTGGCCATGGCCACAGAGGAGCACAACCACAGTGCTCTTCTGTTCCACATTACAGCCTGGGATCCGCCTCCGTTGCTGTTAGCGCACATTCCTCACTCTGATTCACAGTGGCATCTCTCTCTGCTTCTTATTCATTACCCAAACATCTTGGCGAGCAGGGGCCTGTTAGTGGCTTTGGCCACTTGGCACAAACGGCGGAATCTTATGGTAAACCCAGAGACACTTTATGGAGGTGTAATATCTTGGTTTTGGTTTCCATCGCATTTTTGTAGTGCAGAGGCCAAAAACACATCAAAGAAGCGAGTCTGGCAGTGAGCACCAACCCTAAATTCATTACACTCCAATTAGGCTGTTAAGAAGAGATAAAAGAAGCAGCAAAACTCTATGTCCTCCTCAATTGCTATTTGATGAGGTTCCTTCTCTCTTTTGTGGTGTGGGTCCCCGGGTATCTTAGTCCACCAGCACCAGTGGTGTTGTGTGCCTGGGGACAGCTGAGGCATCCTTCTCATTAGAGCCATGATTGGATCAAAGAACTTTGGCCAGTCCCTGTGGAAGAGCAAAGGGCTTTTTTATGCATCTCCCATTGTGACTGACCGCTTTTTCACCATTTCACCTCATTGTTCTGGTCCCCTTCTTCTCTCTGCATTTCCAAGATGTAGATTCCTTCCTGCAAAGTGTGAAGGCCAACACATTGGGCAGCTGGGGCAATGGGTATTGTCTCTGCGGCATCCTTTGCTTGGGTTCTCTGTGGCTCTCCTTTGGTCAGAGTCACTCCTGTGGGAACAGGAACAAAGCAAAAATTGCTAAGTTATATCAAAAAAGAAAATCAGCAGCTTGGTTGCAACTTGGGTATTCAGGAAATGGAACACTGCATTCCTGTGACCCCTATCAATGGCATATTAAAATGGAAAATCTCTTTGAATTCTGTACCATTACTTCCCATGCTGCCGAGTGCAGAGGCTTGCAGGAGCAACTGGGGACCCAGGTGGCAAAAGCATTGATGGCAAAAGCTGCAGTTGCAGATAGCTACCAGAAGAAGTAGTTGCAAATAATGTAATCTTTTGTATATTTACCAACATTTTATTTATGATCTAGATGCCTAAATAATTGTTTACTCTTGCAGAGAGAATCAAAACAATCTTCCAAACCAACAAAAAGAATCACATCTTTTAACTAACATTGATTTTTGTAGTTGTTCCTGAAAGTGGTGACAATTTTCCCCCGCATCTCGAAATGTGAAAACTCCCTATAGTCAGACAGAAAAATGAGGATTTCCCCTCCCTGTCTCATCCCCTAAAACCTTCAGGAGTGATTTGTCCAGCTCAGAAAACCTGATAAAACCTGTGAAAAATTCTTGACAGTTTTATGGTTAACACTGAGTCTATCCTCAAACAGGTCTGGCTTTGATGGATAAAGAGTATTTCTGTTAGTCACTATGTGTTAAACCTGCCTGTTCACAGAAAATGGAAAATATCACAGTAGGGCCACGGTCACTCTGTGGGACCACCTGGGATGCCCAGAACTTGGCTAGGACAGGCAGGGAGGTGAGGTCATGAGTGGTCCTTGAGAAGCTGCTGCATGTAGATGATGTATCCAGATAAGATCTATCTGAACTAGTGGATTTGGGACTGCACCTCAGCTCCCTGACTTTGGGTCAAGGCACGCACCATTTTCTCCTCCACATATCCTAGTGGACATGGGCAGGAGACCTGTGAACATGGGCTGGTCTTGCTCCAGACATGTCCTCTGTCCTGGATGTCTGTGGTCACCGTAACCTCAGTCTATGTCATGGCATGAGTCTGCCATGCAGTTTAGATACAGCCTTGATACATCCCTCTTTGAGTCAAAGGACAGCATGTTCCTTCTGAACGCTGTGACAAAAAGGTCGCAGACCCAGTGCATGAAACATGTTGGGTAACAGTTTCCTTAATGGCTGAAACAACTGTCAGTTTGTCAGATCTTATTAAAGGAAGAAAATGAGCAATCCATCTCCCTAACTGCAGCCTTGATGGCAAGAGCTGGCTTTGTCTTCACTGTGAGAAAACGGGATGGTACATGCTGAACTTGTGCTAAGTAACAGGTAAAACCAAACAAGAACTGTAATTCTAGGGAAGTCATAGAAATTGTATTTTTTGCCTAATTTTCCAGATCAAGAAAATGCTGTCTTTGGGCTGGCCTGTTAGCTCATCTGAAAATGTGTAAACAGTCCTGTCTTCCCAAGGCATTTACTTGGTCTCACCACTCAACACTAACTTGTTTTCATTTATCTTAGGTAATGCTTTTTTTTTCCTAGCAGAGATCAGTGTCTTCTGTCCTTCTGGCTGGAGACCATAGCCGGAGAGACCACAGGTGCAGGCAGGCAGGTGATCCTTCTCCCTGCAGACCCGAGCAGGTCCTCTGCACAAATGTAGGTTTGTAGGGGAGCCTGGGTTACGTCCTGGTCACCGAGAAGGGCGGGTGGGGAACCCTGCCCCCAAAAAATCAGAAAGCAATCACTGTCTTGTGGTGGAGCCAGCATCAGCAGGCTCCACTCAGCCAGCTGCCGGCAAGGAAAAGGCTGCGGGAAGCCTCAAAGGGATCCTTCAGCACAGCTCAGAAAGGGTTTCCCGAGCTGTTATGTTTACGCTCACCGCAAAGCCACAGGGGAGGACAACCTTTCAGATGCTTTTGATTCAGCATGCTCTGGCCCAAACCACGCTCCCTTCATCTGCTTTTGCAGAGGATCATTGAGCTCTGTGCCTCTCCCTGGTGTGTAGAGCCTGTCCTAGTGCTGCATGTCCAGGGCTGACCTCTGCGGCGGTGCCGAGGCTGGAGAAAGGAACATCAAAGCCCTCTTCCTTCTCGCTGAAGAGAGAGCAGGGTACAAAAAAGGGATTGAGCACTCCCTTGGATGACTTGAGATAGGACAAGTATCTCAGGTAGGATGGGAGTAGGTTGGCCAGCTCTTTTGTTCCTGCTGACCAGCAGATAAAGGGGAGAAGAGGGAGAAAACTTACTGCTCCTCTTTGGCTGTGCCTAAACTGATGGATTTAGGTCCCATGATGGGTTGGGATCCAAATACACATCACTCCTCCCTCATGCCCTGATCCTTGGTGTTGCAGGGAAAGGAGACCTGGTGTGAATAGGCACCACAATATGCCCTGAGTGGCTGGGGGACCTGGACCCTCATGTGGGCTGGGACATTTCCCCATCACTCAGTCTGTCTGGCTGTCTGAAGGACTGCAAGATAGCCCCATCTAGGAAATAACTTATCTCCCCTACCCCATTATCATTTTGCCTTTGAAGGTTTTAGCTTTGTTGTTGTTGTTTGAAAAGCTTGTTTCTCAAGGGTCCCCCCTCCACACTCACACAGATGATCAATAAAAAGACTTCCAGAAGAAATTTAGCTTTGGCTGGAAATTGCATTCAAAACCTCTCCCCATGGAGGAAGACAAAAAGATTGCTACAGAAGGTTTTCAACTCTTCTGCCAGGAACTGCAGTTCTTTGGACCCTCTTGAGTGACCCATCAGCTGGCAAAACAGCTTCCCATCCTCCCTGCTCAATTTGTGTCACCGTTTTCCAGCTAACAGGCATCCAGTGTGCTCCAAGAAAGTGTTGTCAGCTGGGTTACAGCAATGTCAGGAACTAAGGACAACCCCTTATTGGTAAGGCATTTCGAAATCGGTGCCTCATATGGTGATACTCAGAAGCTTCCCGATGGGCACCGGATGCAGCTCTTCTTCCACTGCATGTGCCTTGGCGTCGCCGTGCCCACAGTTGGGGTGAGAGGTACCCGGGCATCTCCTGCCCTGTCAACAGCAGACAGAGTTTTAGCCTCAGCAATGCAATTATTAAGCAGGTGGAAGCCTTGCTTCTTCCCATTTGTAATGTCTATGCTAGAATATTTTATTAATGAAATCACTGATGTTTATTACCTACTAAATGATCTCTCTCTCCAACAATCTCTGAGGGTTATTACCACAAAGACTTGCACAACAGATGTTAAAAGCCATCAGTTTAAATCAACATATACTTTTATTAAAAACAAAACCGAATGGTTTTTTTTTTCTAATCCCTGCATTCCAGTTGCTAAAGCTGAGATAATCTTCTGGAGAAGCTAATGGATATTGTTAATAGCTGGATTGAATTTATAAAGAGCTAGGAGAGAACAAACAGGAGAGCAGAGACAACCTTCAGCAGCAGCAGCGAGGGCAATCCATCGTGCTTTGCTGGCAGAGCTTTATTTGTGCCAGCCATTTCATCCATTCAAGATGATGCACGAGATGAAGTTGGGTATTTGTAATTATTCCTTGCACTTCTTTTCCCCTGACTCAGGATCCCAGATTTAAAGGGTTTACCAACTTTAATGTTATGAGTGCATATTTGTTGTCAGCCATTTTTCATTCCTTGTGGTTTGCTACAGAAATCTAGACAGTCTATTGTTTGTGGTCAGTTTATTGCAATGTGATACTTTTGCAAAGGTGACTAAAGATCTGACATCTCCAGCCAAAGCTTGTTTTATTCCCCACTCATGAATGGAGCTTAGTCCAAACAAGAATGCATAGCCTAGGTTCAAGTCTCTCTAATGTACTGATGACTGCTGAGGATGAAAGACTTGCTTAATTACAAGAGTGACGTGAGGACCAGGTGAAAAGGTTTGGATCCTAATTGCATGGAGTGAGCCCTGCAGTTGGTGTGGTCATTAATAAACTCTAAGAAAAGAGCAGTAGCCCACCAAATTGAAACAATTGCATTTTACAGTGCCACTGGTTGTACATAATCCATGCTAATTTGCATAGTAATACAAGATAAGCAGGGCAGTGTGAATGATGGTCTCGATGTGGACTTGCTTTCCAATTTCCACAAAAAGCAGGTTTCCAGTTCAGGCTTATTTATATACGTGACTTTCTCAGAACATCTCCTGTGAGTTGTCATGTCTCCAGCTGATCTAAACTCAGAAATCAATACTAGCATGTAGACTTTAGTGGAAAACTGTGTAATTAAATACATATTGTGACATTTTGTCAGGTACTAGAGAACTACTTTCTCCAAGAGACTATTTCCCTGATGCTTTTTTTTCCTCATTTTGGATGATTTTGTTTTAAGACCTGCCGTGAGTCATGTCCATCGTAGTGGATTAGGAATGGTGCCTTTGGCATGTTTCAGAGTACTTGGTTTGGAAATAACGTTATGGTTTCTGCAAACAGTGTAAACTGAAGATGTGCAGAGCACTCATTCCTAGAGCTTCAGAGTGCCCCAAGGGATGGCAGGGCTGGCAAATGCACCTCCCTGATTTCAAAACAGGGAGGAGGAGGCAATATATAACCAGGGTGCTTTTCCCACCTCAGCACCCATCTGTAATCATCTCCCTATCTGGCTGCCCACCATTTGCAATAGGCATCCAATCTGCCTCTAAAGGACCTCCTTCAATGTCTTCCCCTTTATTAGATGAAATAATAAGTAGGAACCCCTGTTTTCCTCTTTTCTATTTTTCTTCTCTTTTTTTTTTTTTTCTCCTTTCCTTCCCTTCTCCATTCCTTAGCACTGCAGAGCCTGATGTCACTCTCTCAACTGATATGCAGGAGGTTCTTGCTGGGATTTTCCTCCCTGGGATAACGCACAGTGTTTACTGTCTGTTGCCTTTCCGGTGGTCTCCCAGCCTCCAGCAATGGGAGTCACGAGGTCCTTTCCCCCCCGTCCCATGGTCTGCGGTATCTGTTGTTTTCTGAGCGCTGGAATCTTTGTCCCCGTTACGTAGCCCCAAACCTGACCTTGTCGGAGACCACACACGGGTGTCTCTGGATGAGCGGGGAATGTATGGAATGTTTTTCAATGAGCAGTTTATGAAATTCCTTTTCTATATGTTTTGGAAATTCTTTAAGTTAAAAAGCACAAACATTTCTCCAAGGAAACTAGAGTTCGCAGCAGCTCAAATGCAGTCACTTGTTTTTAAAAACATTCTTTACTAAGAAGGGGGGAGAAGAAGGAGGGGGTGGGGAAGATAAAAAGAAAAGAGGAGATGTAAACAAGGAAGCCTAATTCCCTGCTCCGTATATGCACAGGCAAGAATAACAGCACAGTGGGGCTGCACGCCTCCAAGGCCTGGCAGCAGGCTGTGTCCTCTTCCCAGGGTTGCCAGCCGGGAAAAGTGATGGAGAGCTGAGCCCACCCTGTGTCAGTCAAAGGGTGCAAGGGCTGAGACCCAAAGACCCTCATCCTGACCCTCTGAGGTGGGGGCCTGAGCTCCTCTTACAAAATGTGGGGAATGATAGGAAACAGAAAGGGCAATGCTGGTGGTGGAGATGCCTGGGACAGGCAAAAGGCAATGCTGAGGGCAAAGGGATGTCTTAAATCCAAAAGCCTCTCCTGAAGAGAAAGCATATGGCTTTTGGGTCTGTTTTCCCTCCGACAATGTTTTGTATATTCACATGTTGAAAATAATGAGATCAGGTATTTAAACAAAACTTGGCAGAGGAAACCAGGGCCAAGAATATCTTTTTTGCATGGGACTGAAGTGCAAGGGGAAGAAGAGGGAGGGCTCCAGCTGGGGCACCCTCTGTGGTGTGGGTCTGAGTCTGCACGGGCAAGCAGGAGAGGGAAACCAGCTCTGCCTGGGTGTGTGCTCCAAGCACCGAGCTATTGTACGATAAGGTGGTACCACCTCTTCCTCTGTTTGTGTTTTGGAAGAAAATGGAGTTGCTGTTGCATATTTGATGGGTCCTGGCACTGGTGGGCACGCTGCAGGGGAGCCTGGGAAGGTCTGGCTGGAGACGAGGCGGGGAGGTGGGCATAGAGCTGCTTGTCCAGGCTGAGGTGCTTTGGGGTGTGCTCCAAGGCAGAATTATTAATTTTGAAAACTCAGTGGTTTCCAGGGACTGAGGACCTTTGTCTGGGACTTGCATACCTCAGTCCCACTTTAAGTGCCTAGGTCCCTTTTTGGATCTGGGCCTAATCTGCTAATTCAAATCCAGCTTGCATGCGTCAGAACTGTAAGCCAATATAGAGTTGGCAGGAA
Source organism: Aramus guarauna (assembly GCA_013400195.1). NCBI lineage: Eukaryota > Metazoa > Chordata > Aves > Gruiformes > Aramidae > Aramus > Aramus guarauna. The sequence goes on from VXBL01003319.1 coordinate 320,478, forward strand.
ACGGCTTTCCTATCCTGTGAACATTTTCAGGATTTTTTTTTTTTTTAACCGAACCTGGGTTTAAAACTTGGGCCAACAGCCAGAATTTCAAAAATTTTTGTAAATGAAAACTCAGGTTCTGAATTTTCTTCCTCTAGCATCAGCTAAAACATTTGATTTCAATATGGACTTCTTCTTTGTATTTTACTCTTTTATTACCAGTGGTTTAATTTTAAAAACAAAAGTGGAATTTAAAACTGGAGGGAGCTGGTTGAACTCTCTCCCCCCATCAAAAGTCTTGGGCTTGACGGATTGGCATATTCTGATCTGAAAAGCACTTCATCAGAAACAACCGTAGGCCAATTAGCTACAGCTGTTGGCATCTGATGGCAGTGGTCTGTATTAAATACGTATGTCAGTGTAGTGGGACAGATGAAAACCACAACAGCTGGCACAAACTGGCTATCTCAGCAGAGACACCATCTCATAAGTGGAGGAGATGATTTTTCTTCTTATGAGGCATGGTTCCTTATCTCCTGGTTGAGGAATGTGTGCTGTGACTTGTAGTCTCAGTGTATGTATCACGGTGACAGAGGAGGTTTGGATTTGGACCTAGGACCTTTCACCACTGCGGGCCATTTGAGCAATAGATTCATAACAGTACCTTTTAACAATTTGCAGTGTGGCTAGGACCTCTCTCACTGTATATAATTTTTAATTTGAATCAATTTTTTTTTGCCTTCTTTTATGTTGCCCTCTGTGTCTGGCACTAGTTCTTCCCTCCTTGGTTCTGATCCAAAGACCATTGGAATCAACCGAAGTCATTCCACCAGCTTCAGTGGGCTTTGGAGCAAATCCTTTGCATGCTAAACAATCTTTATCTCATCTTTCAAGTACTTCCTGCAAAATACACTTCTTTCGCAAAGCTTTTAAGCACAGCTGATCCCATGTAACGTTTGTATTGCTTTGTGATGGACTTTCGTCCAGTGAACTGTATGTGGGTCAATTAAAGGATAAACAAGATTCGCTGATCAGGTTTGCTCTGTAAGAGCACGCAAGCAAGAAAATACATTGTTTATTCGTACTGAGGATGAGTTTAAAAGTGTGATAAATACCATTTAGAAACAGGTCTTGTGTCATAAGTCTTTTACCATCGTTATTTTCTCAAAGTGATTTGTAGTATCTTTCTACAGTAACGAGAGAGTTTTGGAAACAGAGTGTGGAAATATGATGAAAATGAGTGTGTGTGGGGTGGCTCACTTCAGTGTCTTCTTGATTCCAGTGGCCAATAAATAAGACATATCTTGCATTTTAAAAAGCCTTGCAAGCAGAGAAGGCCCAGGAGGTGTTAGATCCATATTCTTCCATCATACCAGGCGTCATCTTTCCTTGGTGGATAGCAGTTGCCATTGGCTGGCTATACAGCAACTCTTATCTGTCCTCGTATGACACTGCACAAACAGACCTGTTCAGGCTGTCCTGAGAGAGTTTTCCACCATCGCTTTTCTGTTCTGCTTTTTTTTCTCTCTTCTCAGCCCCCTTGGTTTACTGTTACCCAAGTGATGGTTCACCTCACTGTGCTCAGTAGAAATATGTATCTAATGGATCTTTACCTCTGGAGCCAGCGCCTTGCCCTTTTGGTGTGTTGAGCATACGTAAGAATCTGATATTCCTGCCTTGAGTGGCCGGTGATCTAATCAGATGAACCACAGACACCGGGGTGGTGAGCAGGGCAGCCTCCAAGACCACAAAGGAGCAGGTAGCTGCTGGTCGTATTGTGAATGGTTAGGGTTAATTCTTCCTTCAACCAAAATTGTGTGACTCTGTTGAGGAGAAGGTGGCCAAGGGAAGATGTGGAGAGAGATGGTTGTTTAGAGTTTCTGCAAGAAATCGACCTGTTAGGAGGACATGCAGGAATGGGAGGAGGCTACGAAGGGGGTGAGGAGCCTGTCATTACCATGACAGTTTTCATACTAGCTTATAATAAAATATTTATGCCACTTTAATGAAACCAAAATACTCTTGAACCCTGCTTCAGCTGTTAGCATATTTAACTGTTCAAGTAGCTTTTCGGGGGGCTATTTTCTCATTAATCCAATTTACATAGTTTGTAATTCGTGTATATACTCCAGGTTTGTTGACTCTGCCACAGCCATCTCCCCAGCTGATAATGCCATAGAGCCTGACCAAAGGGGCAGAGAATAGAGACTGGCAATGCCTGGGATGCTGGTGAAATTAAGTCCCAAGAACAAGGCAGAACATCCTGGAATTATTGAAATGAAGTATTGCAACTAATCTAACTAGAATTTTTTGGCTTGCAAAATGTTTGGAGATTTAGCAATTCTCTCTTCTCCACTGGAAAAAAAAAAAAAAATCAGAGATATTGAAAAAGAAAAAAACCCACTGATCTCAGCGGATAACAGTTTTTTAAGGTGACAGAAATCTATGTTCTCACTGAGCTCCTACCATCTGAAAGTCAAACCTGTGGACATTTCAAGAGCAGGAAATGCAATTGAAAAGCCCCGTTCAGACTTGCCTCTCCTCCCAATCCTAATCTGCTTCCAGATCCAGACTGCTGTATCCTGAGTACAACTTATGTCACTGCAGTGGGGTTTTTTGCTGTACAGTGAAGTTGTGAACCTGGAGAGCAGAGACTTCTATCCAGTTGTCACTGCAGTTTTCTGAACCAAAAAAACCCCACCCCAAAACAAACAGACCCTCAGCCTATTTAAGACTAGTGAACACAACTTCACTTTTAAAGCCATCTGTCAAACAGCTGGCTTCAGAAGAAAAATTTACCAAGCAAGAGTGTGGAGGAACTCAGGGTGGTTGTTTTTTTTCTTTCTTTCTTTCATCTGGCTAGGATTAAGTATTTTGTTTTTCTCTTCTACATGCATCAGCATGCCACCATGGGACTGTATTACTTCATACACAGATGAACAAAAATAAGAAAAAAGAGTTACCAGTGGTTAAGTGGAACCTCAGCTGGGTTGAGGTAGAAACTGCCCAGGGCTGAAGCAGAGGTGCAAGGAACACAGCTCTGACTCATTAGGCAGGGAGGAGAAGTCAGCGGCTTTCTCTGCTCATTGGGGGAGGATGTAAAACTTTGGGTCATTCCAGAGGGGCAAGGGTGAATTTAGAGAATAGTGAGAGACTAGGGAAGGGAAATTTCACTAGCTGATTTAAGGTTGGCTTATTACAAAATCACGGGAATCAGAGCTGGAAAAGAAAACATGTTGTATTAAGTCATCTTATCTGGTCCGCACAACCAACCAGTGTAGGCTTTCTCCCATGGGCTTTCCAGGCAAATTTAACCCTTAGAGAATAAAGAATGATCATTTCTGAAGTACAAAATTAAATTGGCTTCTGGATTTTTAATTTTTTTTTCCCTCACCAGAAAAGGCATCTTTTCCTCTTTCTGATCCACATGTCCTCTGTCCTTCACACCCTGCTGAGAGCCCCCAGACAGATATCCAGCTCGAAAAGCAGGTCAAGAATTAGCAGTATCAGGAAAGACAAAGATTTAAGAGTAGACTTCAAAGATGGGTGGTCTGAGAAGTTCTTAATCCCTTAGGAGAGAGATTTCTGTCTTTTCCTGCTCTAAAGAAACCTCCTTCCTTCCCCCCTACCTGCCTTTGCAAATGCTTAGCAAAGATGATGATTTACCAGTTGTTATCTAACTTGGAGCTGTCGGTTTCCTGAGGACAAAGGCCCAGTGCACAATATGACAACAAGGTCTTACATTTAACCGCAAAGTCCCTTGACACTGCAGCGTTCCAGCACAGCAGGCTGGAAAATGTGTTGCAGCTCTGTATAAATTGAAGAGGGGGAAGGAAAGAAAAAAAAAAAAAAAAAAAAAAAAAAAAAAAAAAAGAGGAAAAAAAAAAAANAAAAAAAAAGGAGGAGAAATGTAATGAATTAAATATGGAAATGAATAATACACTCAAGTACAATCTCCTCTGTGTCATCTTGATATTCAATTCCATTTATTTTATGTTGTCCCTGCATGATCAACTTGCAGAGTCGCACAGATTTATGTGTAGTGAATGTGGAACTGTTTTGTAGAGATTATCTGGAAAAAGCTGGAGGCTCAGCCATGGAGGAAGAGAATAGGAACGGCTTGTAGGGTTTGGGAGGCTTAAGAAGCAGGCTAAGAACAGAGGGAAGCGTGTAAAACTGGCATTTGTTGCTGGGGTAATTGTAAGGACGCACCAACTGCTGTTGAAATTAACGCCTTTAGGTTTTGCCAGGCCATTGGTTCAAAGGAGAGTTCCCATCCCTCAGAGCTGCTTCTTTAGGCAGACATTAGTCTTTATGAGGGTATCTAAGATCACAAATCAAAGTTTGGCAGCCCAGGAGGGTTTTTCAGGCGAGCATGGAGCTCCTGTGATACAGAAGACTGAGCCTGGAGTAACGGAGCTGTCCACCCTCACCCTCCTTAAGTGACTTTTACTGCTTTGATATAAAGATGTGCAGCTTGTTTTTTGTTTTTGGTTTTGTTTTTGGGTTTTTTTTCCCTTTTCCTAATATCCCATTAATTCTAATGTAGACTTTTTCTTTGATTTCTAAGTAAGAACAGACTGTGGTGACCTTCTGTATTTTTCTCCTCAGGTATAGTTAGGTTGCAGAATTTTTTGTAGGAGCTGCTATGGATTGAATGTTCTATGAAGTATACTGATCCAAGAATAGGTTACCTTAAAATGATGAGTTACCATGCATCAGCTTCTCTGCAATAACTGTCCAAGCGCATGCTCTTAAACCTAAGTATTCCCATGTAATCATATCTGTCCAAGTCCTAAACTGTCCGTTTGCATCTGACAAACTCCAAATTGTTTGTGATTTCACTACATCTCTAATATTAAACAACTTGCATAGCAAGAAAATCATATCCTGCTTCACAGCTGCATTTGTCTAACATGAGCCTGACCTCTCCTGAATCTTTTTATGTCTCTGGCTGAAAGATTTGAAAGGTCTGTAAGTCATCTTTTCTGTACAAAAGTACCTACATATAAAAAATACCAAGTCACATTTTGACTAATCTCATTAGATTAAAGGTTTGTACTCATCACATTGCAAGACTTTTCTATTGCAAGATCATTTTTGTGGCTTTATTTTGAACTCTAAGAGGTTTCTATCCTTCCTGAATTGGGGATGCCAAGACTGAAGATATAATTCTTCTAATGATTTTAATAGTGGCCAACTCAGGGACAAAACCACTTCCTTGTTTCTACTGGATAATCCCTTTCTTATACACCTGAGTATCGTATTAGTCATCAAACACTTCACCGAGATCTCATGCTGAGGTGGTTAATTTTGATGTTCCTCATTGGCTGTAGAGGAAGCCTAGGCCAACTAGGTTCTTAGTTTAGAAGCCTCTATTATGGGCAGGAGATGAGTAGGGTTAAACCTCAGCCTTTATTGCCAGGTGTGACACATTTCACTTGCTTTTAGTAAAATGCGCATATTGAATAGTGATAATTTAAGCAAGTAATTCTTGTACCCACCCTAATCCAGCCTGTTCTCTTTCTTCTTTACTATCTCAGTAATTTATACACTCTCTGCAAATCCCACTATCTCAGATTTTGTGTTATCTAGATTATTGCTGAATATGCTAAACCTTATTGGACTAAACAGTTTTCTAAAGCATCTTACTAGTAATGGTTCCATTCATTATCATGCCTCTCCATTAATAACTCCAGGTTGAAAGCTGTCATTGAAACACATGTTGATAAGTCTAATGCATGCCTGACTATATCTGTACAGTGCAAAGTATTTGTTTCTTAAATAAGTTCTCATGAGATATCAAATTATATGCCTTGGAGAAAAGCAAATATACTCTGCTAGTGCCATTGCCTTTATCAAGATAGACCTTTGTCCAAAGAAGGGTAACAGTATGTGCTTCTCCTGAGTACCAGGGCAATTTCACATCTCTGTAGGTCTGTTTCTCAGAGACGTTGACTCTACTGGCAACTGGGTTTTAGCAAAAGTCCCATCACAAGCCTGAGCTCAAATTTGCTGCCTTTATTCTCTTCAGGTGATGCTGGCATTCATGTCCTGTTGTTGTTGGCCAGCATCCCCATAGTTGTCCATATCTTAGATTTCAAAGACTGTGATACCTTCTTTGAGGAGGTGTCAGAGTTCCTTGAAATCAACGACTGTTCCTCTCTCAAGGTCTTGAAAACTTCAGCGCACACTTCAGATACTTGTAAGTGTGATCTGCCATGTTTCCCAAATCTGAGGGATTTACTTATTTACTTACAGATATTCATTGGAGGACTGGGTTGGCAGTAGACAACCTGGGAGGACAGCTTGCTGCCTCTAATCAGTGCTGAATGTATTTTACCTCCTCCAGAGCCATTACTGTTCTCCAAGGTGATGCACAGGCAATAAGGAGTTATACATGTGTCATGCTTTTTTATGTTGTTGCTCTTGGAACCCATCTTCCCATCTTCTCAGGGTTTTCCTGCCTTGCTCTGTCATGTTTAATTTCTCTTGCTAAGGGCCTTGGGGCAGGGACCTGTGATTTCTCTTTTGCCCTTTTTTCCTCATTGTAATTATAAAGGCCCATAAAGTCACAGAACTCCTCTAGAACTGAATAAATAATAAACAATGCTAAACCTTTTCTAATATAAAAATCATTGCCATCAGAGGCTTCTTCCGCACTTACTGAAAGGAAATATATTTTCCTTCATTCTCTCCTTGAGCTTGTGGAGGCCTGGATTCACAGAGCTTAGCTATGCTCTTCTTCTTTTGTAGATAGCAGCAATGAGGAGCTAATGGCAACTCAGGTAACACAGACTCCTACTCCTACTCCCTGAAGGCTGACCTAGTACCAGACTCTTGTTTTACATTGGCTGCATCTATACTCAAATTTAATACCAAGTCTGCAAATCCAGGCGGTAAAGCTGGTTGATGTTGCCCATGTGTAAGACCTCCAGGCCTTGCAGGGAGCTCCTGTGCTTCACCACTTGGAGGAGAAAAAACAGCAACGTGTAATGGCCCATTTAGGCACAGCAAGGGCACAAGTGCTTAGGCAGCCATGGGCACAGAATGGTGGGAGAGGTTCTTGCGGCACATGATGGCCTGCAACTCATTAGTCGGCCATCTTTCTTCATTCATCTCCAGTGGGAGCTCTCCACAAGGTGGCAATGTAACACCACACATTCCACTATCTCCTCTGGCAGATGTCCTCTGGTTGAAGTTTCCTTCACCTCAAGAGTGGTGCCCTTGGTTATGTGCACCCATTACAAGCAGGAATGCAAGCCCATCTCAGATTGAGGTGAATGCTGGTGGTCTGCCTGATGGTTCTCTGCCAAATCTCCAGAGAGAGAGAGCAAAGTCCAACTACATGGCTTTGCCACTCCTGGGCATGGGGAAAAGATGAGGCATGAGTGTATGGAGTCACCAGGCCTGGAGACTGGTGGTAGTGCTCTTTGGAGATAATGGCAGACTTTTAAGAGCCCAAATCTGGTATCTTTGTAATATTAAATTGTACTTTATTGAACAAATAATCCTGTTGCAGTCTGTAGGATATCTGTGAAGCATAAGACCATCTTGACATGAATGAACAAGCCAAAAGATGTCTGTCCTAGCTCATACCTGCTTCTCATTAATTTAAAAGCAGCCAGGAAAGATGTTAGCTGAAAACAAGATGTGATCATCAATAGGTTGCTTATATCTGTTTAAATCTAGCAACAATAACAAAAGAAGTACAAATGATAGATGCATCACACTAGCTTCCTTCTACACCACAGGCCAGGATTTTGTGAATTATCCCCAGATTTCAGTACCTCCCCTACGGCTTCTGTTCTGTCTCTTACAATAAAGATTTGCTTGCCAACTTCTTTGAACAGGGGAAGCGAGCCAAGCCAGTCCTGGAAGGGGTTGAACTGTGTTTGTTGTGCTATGTTTTGGGAAGCCCTCTTTTGATATGTGTCGATGTACTTTGTCCCCCTTAAGTCTTTTTATCCTTATGGGGGGTTGCTGTCCTTTATTTGATTCCTTGAGGAACCCTCACAGAAAATCTGGGGCAGGGTAGAAGTGGGAAAGATGCTTTAGCAGCTCCTTACCCATTCAGACAAGGGACTCTTTCTAAAGCTGAAGTGTCCTGTTGCCACTATGAAGTTGTGTTGTCTTCTGAAGTACCAGGTATTGGTCATGGCTGGAAAAAGGAGAGCAGATTAAATGGATCCAATTCCAATGAACTGATCTGGTATGGCAGGCTTTAAGCTCTTTGAAGCCTATGAGGGCATTTCCATTTCCAAACCACAAATTATTTCCAGAAACTGGGAAACAAGAGGAGGGAAACAAGAGGAAGGAAAGCTTGCACATGGCAAGCTCAACAGAGGAGAAAAATCCTTTGCAATGAAGTCATTGGACAGAAAGTAAACTGCCCACAAGCCCTTTTACCAGAAAAGTTTGGATCAAGAGTCCAGTGAATAGGAGAATTATGCATAACATGTAGTATATGAACTGTCAGGGCAATAAAGAGGTATTGTCCATGGGTTGATCTCAAAACTTCCACTGAACCCCTTAATGCATGAGTCAGTCACAGAGAAGATCAGTGCATGTGGTCCCTGTTCCAGACCCAGGTTAGAGGAAAGGTGGAACTTTTCACAGAAAATAGTTAAAGCTTTGCTTTGTCAGGCTGGCTGTTCGCTAAACTTTGCTTAACTTGTGCAATGATTCCTGGCTCTTCCATATGGCCTTCACCTTTGAGTACTATTGATTAACTAGTACCTAGTTTGCCATATGATCTGAGTTCCTCTTACACCTTTCTCCTCTTTATCTAATGAGGTTGGTTATTTTAACCCTTTGAGTGGGAACTTACTCAGTTGGTGGCTGGTACCTCTTCTGAAAAGCTTTAAGCTAAGGAAGCAAGTGAGAAGGCTGAAGAAGCTGGGAGTGAAAGCCAAACTCTTTTGAACTGTTAAGGCTCTGAATTCTCTGTGTGGAAGTAGCATCTAGTAGCCGTACTCCCGCTAGGAGCGGGGGGCCTGCTGTGCAAGGCACAGGACCAGCACGTAACGAGAGGGCTGCTCCTGCCCTAAAGAACTTGCAGCCTGAATAGAAAACACAAAGAATGGGAGGAAAACTAGAGGCACAAAGAAAAGAGATGACTTGGCCAAGATTGAGCAGTAAATCAGTGGCAGAACTTCGAAGAGTTCCCCTGAGTCCTAATCTGGTGACCTTTCTAGTGGGGCAGGCTGCCTCTGGCTTTTCACTGAAGTGTGCAAAGCATTGGCTTTTGATTTGCAAATAGATTAGAGAATACAGCATCTTATGCCAAAAACTCCAGCACAAAGTTAACGTTGCCTGATGGTGTCTCATATTGTTCCAGAATGCATAGAGGATTAATCCTCAGCAGGATATGAAAAATTAATGCAAATGTAAACTTCTGAAAAGTAGGAAGTATAAAGGTTTATGCTACACTGTCAAAATAACCTTAACTCTGCCCTCTTCCAGAATTGCTGCTGTATGTGCTCATACAGACTGAGTCTCAAGGAAAATTCAAGAAACAAGGCACAAGAAAGCATCCAGTACAGACTAATATTGGTGCTGTCTGAGCATATCCCATCAAGAGAGATGGAACAGGAAGCAATATGTTCTCTTAAGTTTCTTTGTACCTGCTTTAAAGCCAGAAAGACCTCACTAGACCTTATCTATACCTATACCTATTCAGACTTCTTCTAATTCATCTGTATTGAGCCAAATACACTGAGATTTTCCACAGCATCTTCAACAAAGGCACAAGTTCAGATCCCAAGTGCAGTAGTTTCAGACAGAGAAGCTATTGTCTGGTTGTTTTCAGGGGCTCTGCTCCTCCCCTGCACAGTCACCACAAAGTTGGCTGGCTAACCTTGGCATGCTCAGGAGCAAGGATGCATTTTGAGATGCTTAGGCATGCTGGTTTAGGAGTGCTTAGAATAGTCCACCTAAAACCAGAAAGCGATGCTTTGTTTTATCTGTAGCAGAGCTGAGATTCCTCTAATACGTGGATGAATTTAACCAATGCCCTTTTTACTTTTGCAAAAAAGGATCTATCAGTGATGCAAACTGGTCATGGTTTAGAGAACAGTATGGTTCTTCAGGCCTTGTGATCCCTGCCCACCTGTCAGCAAGGTGTTTACAGGTCAACTTCCCCCACCAAGAGCAAATCAATACGTTTATTTAGTCATGATGGTTTCCCACAGAGGGAAAGGGCTAGCAGGGATCTGTAGACCCAGCAGCACCCACAGAGATGTTCTTGGTAGATGGCTGCAGGGGACCAGGCAGCTGGCAGGGCACTTGTGGTCACTGTTCCCATTGTGGTGGTAAGGGACTGGGTGCAGGACTCCCAAATCTCCCTTGGAGTTTGCTCAAAGCACTGAACCCCTGTGAGTGCCTCAGCTCCGCACTTGGCAACACTGCTCCCTTTGCCTCTCTTATTCATCTTGGAAGCAATCTGGGCAGCGTTTGGTGCTCATTCCATATGCCCTGGGTATTACACTTAAGTGTAGTATGCTGGTATAAGCCCTATTCCCTGTTTTTATTGAGTCAGGGCTGGGAGGATGAAAAATCCTCTTTTCCCACCTGCAGCGCACCTAATTCTTGTTACCCAATAAGCAGTGAGCTGGGTAGGGAAAGATCAGGCTCTTGTGTTACTTAATCACATTTGGTATTACAGCTGGATGCGATGTTTATGGGGAGCCATTTATTAGATGTATTTTCCCTTTATGTGCTCAGGTGCTTTGAGGAACTTCCTAAATTTACCCACCATGCAACTCTTGGTCAAATCATTCCTCCAGAAGAGTTTCAGCCCTGGATTAATAGCAGCTTGAGTGCAAACATGATTCACTCATTTTGACTGGATGCTGAAAATCTTGTGTCCTTCTCTTGCCTGGATGAGGGCAGCAGTTTTTATCTTTCTTAAAAAGAAGAAATAGCGAGGGAGAGGAAATAATGTACAATGGATGGCAATCGTGAGTTATTTGTGTAATGAACAATATCCTTGCAATGCTTCCACATCACTGGGACTAAAATCCAGATGCCGAAGGGAAAGTGACTGAAAGGGGACACCCGTACAGCCTACCCATCTAGAGTTGTGCCATCTGGTCCTCATCCCTTGCACCTCAGGACTTTTCAGTCATGACATGGTTTTATTGTCTCCATCCCATGGTGATGCAACATCTCTATCTCATGGTGGGAACTGAGGCACAGGCTACGTGAAATGTCTTGCCCTGTGGTTAGCTGGGGTCAGGCTCCAAGTCATTTATAACAGTTTCTTCACTGCCGCTGGGCACATTTCCGTGGGTGATTTTTGGGGGTTTTTTTTGTTTGTTTGTTTGTTTGTTTCGTGGTAGGAGGAGATTCCCTAACATGTTCTGATATCTGTAAGGCACATGGACTCCCATTTCTGCTTGGTCTCTATACTGCTATTTCCTAGAAACTAAATATCTATCCATGTTCTTCACACCCTTCCCTACAGACCCACTACTGGCTACTGTCAGACCCAAAATACTGCACTGCTTGGACATTTGGTCTTATGTAATATAGCGTTTATGTTCTTATGAGGTTTTGGGAGCTTTCCTGTTTTTCATTGTGGTCTCCACTGAGTAGGCAACATGCAAAATGACCCCACCAAATTCAGCGGCTTTTCCGAATGTGTCTCTTAAACGCTTTCTCTTCAATGCAATTCTGCCTCCAGTGGGATCGGCAGTTGATTGAGCACTCTAGCACCCTGATCTAGCACATCTGATCTTCCATGTAAAATGGGCCTCAAAATTTCTTCTGGTAATCGTTGGCCTGATCCCAGCCATTTTTGGTTGTGCAAGAGAAGGCATGTGGATACCTCCTCAGCAATGGCCAGGAGATAGGTATAGGTCTCTGGCAGAGGAGAGGGCAGTGGAAAGGAGGAGAGGCACGCAGCCGAGGTGGTACAGCAGTACCACCCTTTTCACGGGGATGTGGTTTCCAGAATGTCTCCCTCTATTTCTGGCAAAAGATGTCAGGGCCAATGAATCCTGGAAGCCCTCAAGTGAAAGTTTGGATATGTTCTCCCTCCGTTTGCTAGCTCTGCTGAAGGAGAAATGATTGCCACAGCACTGTCCCATCCCTCAGCAGCTATTTGGCAACCTCCTCCTTACATCAACACTGCAGCTGGTTTGCACGCTATCTGCTGACCATTTTCTTCTCCTCAACCCTTATGCCCCGAATGGATCAATTTTTAGAATTTACGAAGTGTCAGATGTCCTGTTGAGAGCTGAACATGGATTAAAAAACCGCTGGAAAGCTGGCGGAAATTGCTAGAAAGCAGCATTATTTATCCACTGGGAAAGTACACCGCAGCCAATGTCAGGGCAAGCACCACATCTCCTGGCTCCCCTGCCATCCTCTGAGCCCCTGCTGAATTTGATGCTTGCTCACGGTCAGCTGGCCACTTTTTGCTCCTGGCTCTGTGCTGCATCCCCTTGCTGACGGACATGTTCTGCAGCAGGGACAGCCAGCTTCAGGAAAGAAAGGGGTAAGCCTCCCTTCTGGCACAGGTTCGGATCAGGCCCTCTCTCTTCCCCCCATCAACATTCTTGGATCCACCAGTTTCTTTGGGGTGACTGACACCCTCAGATCTAAGAGGTTTCAGGAGTTGGGCAAGGTCAGAATTTTATTGTTGTGTATCTCTCACCTGGAAAAGCGTTGCAAAGACGTGAAGTCATTGCTAGAGCTGCTTGGAAAATTTATTTTACATGGTTTTTTCTGCCACAGAAGGCAAATATATTCAAACTGAAGTTGTTTGTGGGAAAGGGGATAGTTTAAACAGGTTTTCCAGCTTACAAAAAGGTTGCAAGTCTTCTAAAACCATTTTCCTTTTTTTTTTTTTTTTTTTCCACATGATTAACAGGTTGGTTTTACGTTTAGGTTTTTTTACATTGAAATAATATTTCATTTTAACATTTAACTTAATTTTTACTAGAAAAGAGATTCAACAAAGAGGGAAAGGTCCAAATCAGCTATTTAAAAATTATTTTTATCTGTACCAATTTTTCTTTTGTTTTGATTTGGTTTTGGTTTTTGCCTGGAGGTCTGTGAACATATTGGAGATTTCCTTCCAGCTTTCTTTCTGATATGGAGGGAAACATCAATTGAACCTTCAAAAACTTTTATGAGAAAGGGAAAGACTTCCCTACCAAACTCTAGCTACGTCTTGAATACATCTTAAAACACTGACTGTCAAAAGCTGTGATCTGATTTACCAGGGAGGGTTTTCTTATGTTGTCACACACCTCGGAAGAGTAACAGGGAGCTATTCCTGACAGTTTCCACCTGCATGAGCTCTTAAACTTCTCTAAAATAGAATATATCGTGTTGTGGAGAGGGAGATGTGTGAAGGAGCTTACAGTCAACCAAGAAGATTTGTAAAAAGAATTATGTGAGATGGGAGTCAACAAGGAAGAATAATGACATGTAGGAAAGGATTGGGAAATAAGAAGTTAGGGATGACTTGGTGTGAAGGTCCACACTGAGCATTCACCCGTGGCCAACAGCAAATGCATGGGGAAGCTTCGAAGCAGAGGACAAGCAGGTCTCCAGTGGTGACTCCAGCCATAGAGGTTTGCAGCTCAGGGTGTTCTGGAGTCAGGAGCTTCACTTTTTTGTTTAAAGGCATGGCTAGGAAATCTCAAAATGCAAGGTGAATTCATATAAACTGCTCACTAAGCCTAATGGAAAAGATCCTTGTTTGTTCGAGCATCTTTCTTTTCTCTGCCTTTCACTTATCCACAGTTTGCTTTCTAGACCAAGCGTGCCAGCCCTGTGTTTTTGACTTTTGTCAAAAAAAGAAAAAAAGGGGGTTTTTTTTAGTAAACCTTCACCCTTTCTTCCACTGAAGTTTCAATTAAAAAAAAAACGAACCTCAGACTGCAGTTTTTAATCATTTATTTCACCCCACTTTTAACCTTATTTCTACCCTAGCAGAGTAGGTGATTGGAGAGATGAAATGCAGTGTGTCTTTGTCCCTGAAGAACATCATCTGCCCTTTCTTCTCCCACACATAAATCTCATTGATGTACCTTGCCCTTTACAATGTGGTAAGACTGAGTGACCAGCACACACTCAGCAGAGGCGGTGGGGAGGGTGTAAGTGCAGAGTTTCCAAATGACCCCAGAGAAGTGTAGAAATCATGTTAACAACCATACTCTATGTGGCAGCGATCCAGGGTCCTGAAATTAGATGTGAATATTACAGTTGGCTTTGAAACGCTATAGAAATTAGAAATTGCTGTCTGTTGGGGAATTAGAGCATCCTTTTATTGGACGGGGGGAGAGCAGATTGGTGGTGGGCTCGTTTCATGTTTTTGTATTCCAGGCAGTTTGCCCGCTCTAGAGGAAGCTATTTATTGATCTCTGACTGCGAGGGTTAATAAATCTCTGTTCAGACTGGTTCAAACTCTGGCCAGGTCACTCTGAGGCAGATGATAACTGCTTCTTAACCAGAGGCACTCTGGTGAACCAGCCAGGGGAGGCTGCCCAGGTCTGGTCTGCAATAAGAAATTGGGGGGGTGTGGGGGGGTGAGGGTCCTTGACCTTCCCTCAAGCCTCTGGTATCTGGGTAGTTTGAATTTAATGCATATGGAGTCCTTTTTTTTATTATACGGAATTGTGGCCAACAGCATTTTTCCCATCCCTTCACATTTCCCGTTATACATCCATGCCACCTTTGGTGGCGGGGGAGCGTCTGCTTGGCAAGCAGGCTGGTTTCATTACGCTGCCTCCTCCCCTCGCCTCCTGAAGGACGTCTTCATTGGGAGCCTCCCTGTGTGGAAATCAGCTTATGCTCCACACAATATGTGAAAGCCCCCTGGAAGGATTTTATGAGAGGTCACACACTCGAGCCTGTCTGTCACCGGCCACCCGGGGGTGGCCACCCCACCCTCCTGCCTCTCCGGGACTTGCCCTTTGATTCCTCACCCTGAGCGGCGAATGCCTCTGCTTCAATAGGCATAATTTCCAATTGTCTCCATGCGCTTTGGAAGTCTCTCTATCACACCCTGAACAAATATGCCTTTTCTTTTTTTTTTTTTTTTTATTTGTTCTTCTGAACTCGCTGCTGAATAATCGGTTCTTTCCCCACTGCCATGTTTCTGCTCTAATCAAGGACAGATTCTTGTGAAAATAGATTGGTCTTCCCCCCCGCAACGTGTGTATGTCTGTTTTTTTAAAAATAATTTCCTAGAACTGGTAGATTTGGCTGGCCCTCAGGTCTCTCCTGATGCGGGAGGGTTAAAGGGAGAGCTGGGTGGCCTGTTTGCTCTCGACTTTAACCATTTCATCATCTGCAGAGAAAACCCTTTCCCCTACTCTGCTTCCTCAAGAGGCTCTGTCTCAGTGCATGTGGTGTAGGAAGTCCCACTGGAACCTCAGCAGCAGCTTCGGGTTCAGGTAATGCCTCCTGCCAGCCTTGTCAGGCAGCCCTGAACATATGGGTTCATCCCGAGAGATGCTGGAAGTGTCCCCTTGGGTGCTGGGTGCCATCAGCTCTCACTGGCAATGCTGGGACTCGAGGCAGGGGCCCTTTTCCAGGGTCGTTGCATGCACCCTGAAGGCCTGAAGCTCTTGACAGTGAGTTTCGTCATTGAAGACATCACCTTCCCAGGTTCCCTGACTTCACGCTGGGTGTGGAAAGGACCAATTCACACCTTTCTGCAAGGGTGCTGGGTGCCTGGCAGTGGGACAGCAGGGCCAGATGCGGCCTCTCCTCTGGAGGAAGGCGAACTTCTGCAAAACCTGAGGAGGGCACTAGAGAAGTGCAGAAATGTCGAGACGGGCTTGGCCAGCCAGTGCATGTGGCTACCATCTGCAGAGTCCCCAGCTCCTGGTGCTGGGCTTTTCCTGGGAGGGTGAGGTGAAGAGAGGAGGGAAAAAACCTGTTCTCAGACTTTTTTGTGTGTTGTGGAGCAGCTAAGGTCTTATCAACACTTCCCTCCCTGTCCGAGCCGTGATTACTGAGCCTTCACGTGTACACGCTGGGTGTATGTGTGTATAAAAATATATGGCTGTATAATTAGAACCAGCCAAGAATATTTGGCTGAAATGGTGGTGGAGGGGGGGATGTCGGGGGTGTCCAAATATACTGATTTGTTGGAGCCAGAACTCTTCATGGGAAGTGTCAGGTTTGATGAATTTCCCATTTAGAAAAAAAGGAAAAAAAAAAAGAAAAAAAAGAAAAGAAAAAGAAAGAAAGAAAAGGTTTTGACATATTTTAAACATTCCAATGTAGCATTTTTAAACCATCACCTCCCAGCCTCATTTTTTTCTGCTCGCAGAGGTTTTTGAGATCATTCTGAATCAGGCAGAGCAGGGATTTGAAGCGTGGCCAATGTCCTAAACACCAACTAAACAGCATCAGTCAGTCTCTCTCCTTTTCCCCAAGAAAAGCTTCCTGATAAAACTGGTTGAAGCTGAAATATTCCACAGGGTTGCATCAACTTTAGCCAAATGGTATATTTGACTAGATGAGGCGCCTTCTAATTAAAATGTTTCCATTGCCTTTGTACTTGAATGGCTCTTCCCATCCCCAAGATGCACCTACCATCCTGCCTTAAAGCAGCTCTTTGGTCAAGTCCCTTAGCTGAGCCGGTCTTTTCTGAGTCTGTGCATTTCCCTGTATCTTTCCATCTTCCCAGAAAGGCTCCCTGCCTTTTTAGTGCTGCAAAGCCTCAGCCTTGCCACAGGAACATAAGGTCAGGGGGATGGCCGGGCTGGCGAAGGCAGAGACGAGCAAACGTCAGGACATGTAGGAAACTCACACAGTTCAGAGAGGCGTTGGGGAATTAGGACCCACCTGCCTGGAGCATCTAAGCCATTAGTTAGGACTACGTCCATTGGGGGGTCAGCCTGAGTGCCACGTGGCCGGCGCTTTTGCCCAAACTATTATTCATGCTTGTCTAGGTAGACAGCCCTTGCACTGGAGCCCAGATCCTCAAAGGTTTGGCTTGACTGGAGAATCAAATGCCTAAATACCTTTGAGGATCACAGCCTTAGTCACTGCATCCACAGCCAGCTTTAAATCCACTCTGGAGAACTTATAAATGCTTCTTTATAAGCTTTTCGAGCTGGACTCTGACCCCGACTGGCTTCGTCTTGGCGGCGCTGAGCGCCTCAGCCTCCCTCCTTGCTCCCCCCTCCCCATGCGGAGGGGCTCTGGGGGGGCCAGCGGCAGCTCCTCTCTTCCTCCAGACTGTTGAGCGAAGCCATCACCTGAGTCACTGTTTCAGGAGGTCACTGCGGAACGGGCTAAGCGGAGGGTGGCAGTGTGAGCTACAGCTGGACGAAAAGGTAATCTATATATATATATTCATATTTAAATAATATATAGCTATTGCTATACGTTTATATATATTTAAATGTACCTATTATTCTCATGCCAGTGAGAATAACTAGTTCAAACCTGGGCTGAAGAGCTGGGGAGAAAGGATCCATTCCTGGTGTTGATCCGTGCTGGGTGATGCCCTCATGGGTGACAGCGGCTTGTCACTGCACCAACACCTGCATTTGGGAGCAGTGGGAGGGACACAAACGTAAAACAGCTCTCTTGGGACCTATGAAAAGGCTGTCCCCAGGGGTAGGTCACACCGGAGCTGCCATCTGCAATGTTTCCTTGCACCTTCCTTGCTGCGGTCAGGTACAAGCTGCAGTATTAAGCAGAACTCCAGATTTGATCCAGCTTCAATATATATCATTGTTCTCTTTTTTTCTGTCACATCCATGTCCCCCTCGAAGCATATTTCCCTCCCTGCATTCTTTTCCATTAAATTGCAAGTGGCAATCTCTTTAGCTATACTACTAAGTGATAAATAACAGCAAAAATAATGCAAGCAAGAAATTATAAATGCACTGTTAAAAGGAACTTATATTGTGAAGTATTCAAATGTTAATGGAGTACTTCTAAGTGTTGATAACATTTCCCCACCTTTGGGATCAATGTTTGAATTTTTTTTTTTTATGTCATGATAAACTCAAGTCTAAACCCAGGCGGAGGTCACGTGATTGATCTGGGACCATCCAAACTGAAGAGCAAATCTAAGTGCTGTGGTGCTGGGAAGCCTTCCCGTGAGGTTGCCTGACAGACCCCCACAGCAGAGCAGAGCAGAGCTTCCCGAGGAGCGTGCAGACAGCCGTGATGCTTCCAGGGGAGCCCGACCTTCTGGAGCAGAACTTCTGGTGGCCCCGCAGCGCGGGTAGGCTCAGTGTTGCAATGCCAGCAAATTGTGCCTCAATACTTCCCCCCGCAAAACACCATCAGTTCCTGACCTACTTTTGTCTCCAACAAAACCTTTTCTATTCTTACTTTTCCTGCTTCTTGCCCTGGTTTTCTGCTTGCTTTCCATGCCATGTCTCTGCGTGTATATTCAGGGCCTATAGTCTTTTTACGGATGTTTTCTTGTAAATACATTTTTTGGCTGCAGTCCGCCCATTACACATCCAAAGGACACTTGATTGGCAAGTCTCTCCAAATCAACAGGAAAATCGACTGCACGCTACTCTTTTATTTGCTTCTCCAGAGATCTGCTTGGACTCCTTCCTCCCCCGAGCCAATACTCAGGCCTGCCTGCTCCACACAGACATTTAGGGAGCTTTAAAGATGTTCCACATTGATTTTTAGGTCCCAGGGAGCCCTGGGAAGCAGAGAGCTGTCAAAGCGCATTGCGCCTTACGACGAGGCTGCGCATGACTGCCCCGGCATTCTCACATGAGGTCCAAGGCAGAGCTGGCCATGCCAGGAGATGCGCCGCCGTGCTGAGGAAAGGTGCCATGACCAGCTCCAGTGCTGGAGCAGGACAGCATCCCTGGAGCAGGACAGCATCCCTGGAGCAGGACAGCATCCCCAGAGGCAGTGCAGGCAGCAGTTCCTGGCAGCTCAGGCAGCCGCACGAGCTGCACTGCCTCAACGCTGCTGCTTCTCATTTATTCACCTGCTTTTTTTATTTTTTTGGTTGCTGTTTTCCCCCCCTCCACTCTCTCGCAGCCAGATTTCCCTCGGACAGGACCTCCCCACAGCGGTCTCTGTGTGTGTTGTTCCCTTTGCTGAGCTCTAGGCACTGCGTAGGGGTGGGCTGGGGGCTGAGTTTGCCCGAAGGGCATTGCTTTGTACCTACCAGATGTGCTGAATTTCTCACTCTGGCTCCCTCTGAGCAGCCCCCTGCTTCCTCTTGACCTTGCTGCAATTTAGATTCTCAGCCTTTTGCCAGTCCCTGCAGCTGATTTATTCTCCTGATGTTTAATGTTGGATTTGCCTCTTTGGAGGAAGGTTATAGCCACCTTGGAAATATTTGCAGAGCAGAACTTCTCTTTTTTTTCTTTTTTTTTTTTTTTTTGCATTATTTATTTTTTTTCTCACTCCTTGAGAGCAAACTAGTGTTACAGTATGTGGCTAGCCTGCAGTTCCCCAGCTAGCAAATTCTCTGCTGGTCAGGTCTCTATGTGAGCATTTGCGTTCTGTCATTAAGCCTTTAGAGATCCTGCCAGCCATTGGTTTGGCATCCAGTCATTCTCAGCAGGACTGGTTGCCTGTATCCTGTCTTTAGCTAATGCTCTGTCAACCACAGGGGGAAACTCAGCCAACAAGATCTCTATCAGCCTTTCAAGGACCAGCGGTTCTGCCATGTGGACTGGAGTCCTGCACTCTGGCCTGATCTATTTATTAAAGAGCCCTGCCAATCAGTAGACCTTGTCAAAAATAATGTTTCCCCTTCTCTCCCTCCTCCCTGGAAAATGTTGATGTGAGTGACAAAATGTTTGTTTTCATTGACTTATTCCATGGAAATTTACAGGTTCCATTGGAAAATGAAAGATATGTTTTCAGCTGTTGAATATCTTTCACTTTGAGGCTTTTCAGATTTTCAATAAAAGAAAAATAATTGAAAATTTTCAAGAAAAGGCACTAAACACTGTGAATACATGGATTTCACTGAATGCCCACCTTTCCAGCAAGATTGCTCTTTGCTTACATTCACTAGTGACTGACTGTCTTTCCTATCACAAAGGTGCTCCTGCGGAATGACTATGAGGTTTGCCGTGGCACACCATTGCCATCTCCTTTTCTGGACAGTGTTGGTTACTTCTTGTCACCCCCTTAGGGGACGCATAGTTGTCCTATATTGCTGGTTGACTTGACACGTACAAAATGATCTCTTTTCTTGATGGAGTCTCCTGTCTGTCTTACCATCTGGATGACCTTCAAGCATTGTTTCAGAAGGGGTGTTATTTATTTGGAAGACAGGTGGAATTGTGTGGCTTAAATTCTTCTCAGCAGAGACCTTGATCTACTTGTCATTTCCTTCTTTCAGTGTGGAGTAGCTGTGGTCATGTAAGCCATAACCAGTCTCCACCTTCATGTTTGAGAGACCACGTCTGAATGGAGAGGGAACCATCCTAGCCACTTCAGACCCCAGACAGGGTGTTTCACTTCACTTGCTCTTGAGATGTGCAGAAATCTGTGGCAAAGTCAAGCAGTAAACACAGGTGTCTAGTCTTGCATTTTGACCACAACATTGTCCTTTCTTGCTCGTCCAAGCACATCTGGTCCTGCCTTCCCCTCCCACCAAATCCTTGTCCCCTGATACCCTTCCAGTCATAAACACGTACACAGGAGCATGTCTTTGATTTTATCCAGGCCATGGACTTCCTACTTTATGGACCAGAAAGTGAGGTATTGCATCACATTCAGTTAATTAGGCTCTGCTCTGCTGTACAAGCGTGAGGGAAGGTGGAGAGGGTTGATCAGATAAAGCCTGGAACTGCTCCATTAGTGAGACGTGTTCACAAAGCCACTGGGATCACTGGAATTAAGCTTTAAAATATTCTGAGCAAATATTGTCCTAGCCCAGTTCTGAGAATTGCCTTTGTGTGTGTGTGCGCGTGTGCGTGTGTGTTTTAGCCAGATGCTCTGGCTCAGCCTCCTTGAGCTTGGCAGAGGGCTCTTTTCAGAAACTTGGACCTGTGGCTTCAGCACCTAGTGGCTTCCTCTGAGCTGGTCTCCAGCTTGGTTGGCAGATATCAGCCAGTCCTTTAACCATGCATCCGCCCTGGGAGTAGCTGCAGGGGTAGGAGAAAGCTTTGGAAACCAAGCAGCCTTGCCAGTACAACGCATCTCTCTCTCTTTCCTGCCCTGCTCTGGAGGTGCAAGCCTCCAGGAACAAAATACCTGCTGCTCCCTGGCTGTATGTGCTGTGTAGCCTGTTGGCCATAGGGATCCTTGTTGTCCCTAGAGGGCATGTCCATCAGCAGTCTTCTGGCCTCCAGTATCTCTGAAGTAGCTTGACTCCAAGAGACTGGTCATTACAAAGCCAATAGGAGAGGAAGAGGGTAGGTGCCTCTCCTGCTCCATGCTTGCTTTATCCCAGCCCCATACAAGCTGTTCTTGCAAGGGGAAGCCGGGGAATGTGGAGTACCAGCTGAAGCAGTAAGAGGGCAGGGAGAGAGGCACGTCTCATCATGTCTCTCTGTGCCTGATCACCCTCTTCTCTGTTTCCTGGCTGGTAACTTCAGGATTCATCACACGGCAGCACAGGTAGAGGGAGACAGAGGGTGAGCTGCAGAGTGGCGTGCTCAGCCATCACACTGCACCAAAGAGGAGAAGAGCCACGGGGTCATAAGCCAGATAATGACAACTGAATATGCCAGAAGTAGAGCTGACCAGCAGATACTCACATTCCTATGTACTCTTCCAGTCTCATGTGTCCATTTCCCTGTGACTGGCACTGGGAAGGGGACACATGAGTTGGTTTTGGTTAGTGTGAACCTTGGGGCGGTTGGTGCTTCACTCCAACACCTCTGTTGTGCCGTGTACGAAATCGCCAAAGAGCTGGTGGGGGAAACATTGGAAGAGTGGTTTTTCCTTTGGACAATGCAGTTCTGTTAAAACTCAAAATGTCTTAAAACATTTTTAGGATCAAAAGTGCTAATTTTTTAATCCTAAAATAACTTTTAAAAATGTGGAGCATTAGGTAATATAAATTGTAAAGTAAATAAGTTCAACCAGTCTTGACTAGATTTGAAAAGAAAAATGTTTTTTTATTTTTTTCTTCCACAGAGAATTTAGTCATATTCAGGTTTTATCCTGGCTTTGAAGAGAAAATCCCTGTGGTCCAAATTACAGACCCTCACTTTTTTGGTGAAACAAAGTTTTGGTCCACTGAGGAACTTAGTGAGAAGATTTTGCTTTAGGATCAAACCCTATTAATGCTGCATAACCATGCCATTCAGCTGGAGTCCTCTTACAAAAGGCTCGGTCACCCACCTGGAAAATGGGAAAAGTGCCATGTAGCTGATGTGACCGATCACGCGACATGCAGATTGAATCAAGCATGGTATCGGTGAGGAAAAGGAACAGCCCTGTGGGTAGGGCAGTGGTCTGGGACATGAGATCTGGGTTCTCTGTTCCCTGCCAACTGTCCCTGTGGCCACGGCCCCATCACCTGAGATCATCCTTGTTAGATAGTGGTCCCCCACGGCTATTACTGCATTGGCAATGGCTGTCAATGTGCCATTAGTACCGATTAAGTGCCCTATCTACGCAAAGCCCCAATGTGATGACGAAGGTGGCCAGAGGTGATGAAGGTGACTTGGTACCAGGTATCAGCTCCTCAACCACAAGGAAACATGCAAGCCTTTTTCCTCTTGGCTCCTATCGCCTTACTGAAGCCTAAGGGGGAGCCAGAAGAAACACAGTGGTTGGATTCTGCAGAAAGCTCACAAGTCAAGGGGCTGGTGGAACATGAGACCTGATGGGCTTGGGAGTGGATAGGAGTAAACCCAGCAAGGGTTAGGTGAGGCCAGCAAGTTTTATTTTTGAAGCAGCGCAGGGAGAGCGGGAAGAAGGGAAGGAGGGAACAGCTGTAAGGACATTTTTGTTGCTGACTGGTCCAAAGGAATGTGTATAAACAGCTTTAGATGTATTTTCCTGAGCATGCTAAGTGTATTTATTGCCTGCTCTAATTGGTCCTGCCTCAAGTTAGCCAGGACTAAGAGTTCCCATGGGAAGTACGCTTCACTGACTCAAATGGTCTGAAGACTGGTGTTTGCAGTGCGACCTGTGTTAATGATTGCCCTGGAGCTGTCCTTTCTCACAGCCTCCTGCCAGAGCACCCAGGGCAAGCGCAGATTTGGCCCTGTCCGAGGGTCCACCAGCCGGGTGGCTTTATCACAGGGCATCAGCAGGGCCTGGCTGGCACCAGCACTGGAGCCAGCAGCACCGGTGCAAATGGCTGCATCTCCCTCCTGGGAAGGCTGGTCCACATGGCCGAGGCAGAGGATGCTTGAATTTATCCCCTGAGATGGCCACAAGCTCCTTCACTCAACCAGAGCAAGTTGCCAGCAAAGGCTCCCTGAGCAGGGACTGCATTTTCCTGAAGTAGTGGTTCCCATGCAGGCACCAACAACCAAAGGTGTTTTTGCATGTGCAAAAACACCCCTGCATGCACACAAAGTGTTCGTTTCCAATATAACCTGGATGGCCACTTTTTCTGAAGAGTTCAGTGCAAGCAGATAGCAAAGCAGGGGGGAAGCATAGAACAGTTTCTCATTGCAAAATGTCATTTTGATGGAACTGACATTTTTTGCAAAGCCAGTATAAATTTCAATGTTTTGTTTTGTTTGTTTTAAAAAAACCAAACACAGAAAATGTCCAAATATGTAATATTGACATTTCAGAACCAAATGTTTTGCTACTTCATCCTAGCACAGTTCTTAAAATTTGAATTAACATTTTCATAAAAATACTACAAAGAGACTAAAGGAAAAAGAAGTTTTAAGTTCTTCTAAAGTACTTGGGCTTTCCACAAATTTTAGATTTTTATCATGACTTGAGACTTGAGCCCTTCCATCAAAGAGAAAATGAGATGCCCTTTTTTGGGAAATACATATTTACCCTACTGGCTAAGCCAGATAGTTGTGAAAATGTTTCCAAAGAGTCATGTCCGTGGTTGGTGATCTTTAGGGCTGTCGGCAGCCTCCTGCCAGCTGAGCTGTGCATATGCCTGTCAAATGCATCCTTGGCAGGTTACAGGCACCATTGGCTTCCCCACACAGGGAGCGTCAGGGCGGCGGCAGGCTAGAACCCAGGTTATCACCTCGTTTCCAAAAGTAAGATAAAGCAAAAATTTAATCAAGCTGCTGGACTTCTAAGAATTGTGCTTTCTGAAGATGCTTAAGGGCAAGAAGAGTTGAGGGAGGGAGGAATTTGGGCGGGGGGTTGGTTGTACCTTGGCTAGATACAAAAGCACGGCATGGGGACGGCCACTGCTTTGCTTGTTGCCAAGCCATGGGGCCAGCAGAAGGTGTTGATGGGAAGGACTGGTGTGGCTCTAACTATTTTTAAGCTTCCGTGTAAATACTGGCTCTAAGTGTCGAATATGATTGCAATTCTCCATCGTTCATTATATTGCTTTGGATATACAAAAAGAATCCAGAGTAAGTGAAAAACTGAGCAGTGGGTTTGTGTTTGGTGACCCTGGATGCTAACCTGGGCTTGAGGCCTCCAGCAAGGCTTGGTTCGTAGAGGTGCTGAGCCTCTGGTTTCCCTTCTGTTTCACTGCCACCTTTTTTTTCAAAGCTTTTTTCCGTGTTTCCTGAGTCCCATCAGCTTCTGACGTGTCAGACACAGCTCACAGGACCTGGTGGCAGAGCCTCCCCACGTGCCTAGGAGGTGATGCAAGTCACACCCGTCATTCAGCAGAAGATGTTGCAATAGGGCAATGAGGAAATTTGCCCAGGACCACTGAAGGGAATCAGTGGCAAAGGAGACACGGAAAAATCAGCCCTGAGAAGAGACTAGATGGCTCCCACCATCAAGGTTGACCTTCAGGAGGTGGGTGGGTAGAGGACCAGGAAGGTGTAGTGTGTGGTGTCACACATGCCACATGTGCCAGCCCTCCACGACCTTTCCAGGAGCTGTTTTAATTTTGTGTAGAAGTTGATGCTCTGAGCCTTGAAGACCCCCTGTTTGGTCCCGCAGGGCAGTGCTAGCAGGGTTTGCTGCCCATGGTCCAAAAGAGTTCAGATTTTAAGGCTGGCTGGTGGGGCTACAAAAGCCTTGAATAAATCCAGTCTGCTTTTTGACTTCTTTTCCCTTGAGTCGTTCTCCGCAGCACTTTTTTCCCCTTGCCATCCCTTCCATGACGTCTCTCTCTCCCCCCTCTCCTCCTGTGGCCCCCCACCAGCCCCAACTCCACCCTTTCCCTGAGTGTCCCAGTTAGGAAGCGAAGAGGTAACTACGTGCCAGCTAGTACCTTCTTATCTAGTCACAGTATGTTCCCCTAAGGGAATTTTTGGCCTGGGATTGTGTGTGTGTGTGTGTTTTTATATGCTTTATTTTTATCACAGAAAGGATAGACAGTACATTATGTTTTCAGTCTAGGAGGTTACACATTAGATAAGAGACAGGCAGATATACTACAACTGCTGCAGCGCATGGAGTTATGTTCCTGAGATAGCACTGGGAATGTAACAGGTAAACTGCTTCCAACTCCCCATGTTCGGGCAGTGAATTTTGTGTCAACAAATCCAGATCCAAGCAAAGATTTTGATGTTGATGTTCCTGCAACCACAGAATAAAGTCCATGGTGCTCCCTCCATCTCTGCTGCACTCGTACCTTCTCTTTGGCCCCAGCCTCCCATCTCCCCTGTCCCATCTGCTCCTCCTCCGGCTTCATCCTCACCCCTCTCTGTCCATCTCCGATCTGGTGCAGTTCAGCAGTCACCTTGGGCTCCTCCAGGAACACAGCTAGGTTGAAAAGGGAATGGGGGGGTGGGGGGGTGTAGGAAATGGTGGTGTTAACAACTTCCTAATAGCAAATATTAACAAAAGTTAGGAAATGGAATTTTTAAAAAATGATAATTTTGTATTAATAGCTAGGATCAGAGCTGGTAAATCTGTGCCTAATTTTGGCACCTTTCTTGAACTATCTGGGCTACTTAATGCTGGAGACTGCACACTAATGGTTAAAGGATTGAAGGTGAACCACAGTATAGCAAATCCTTTTTTTCTGTCATCGCAATAACAGTGTCCTCGCCACTGAGCCACAGCTGTGGCAGGCTCCAGCAAGCACCCAGGATCTGGTTCACCAGCATCACCACCGCTCACAAAGCTCAGGGGCACCCGGCCACTTCCACAAAGCTGTCTCTAGCCTGGCAAGGGAGGTGTTGCAGGGCCTTTGAGTCATCGCACAAACTCGTGCCCTCCCTCACCTCCTCCCAAGCCTTCGTCTCACGTGAAGATTAACAGCATGTTGCGGCATCACCGTGCTGCGATGGGGATGGTGGTGCTGGGTTTATTTTCTCAGGAGAAACAGATAAAGGTGGCACCAGCTACTACCCAACACCAAAGCTAAATTAGTAAATTTATTATTCTTTTAAACCTGACAGACGTGACAGGGGCTGTTTTGGATTTTGATCCAAAGCTTAGCAAAGCCTGTGACCTCTGTATCAGCCTGACAATGAGCAATTGTGGCCGTGCCGCCCCAGCATCCATCAAACGCAATGATTAAGTGGCTTGACTGGCATGGCAGAGATAAAAGTCATTGTAACTAAACATGTCACAAGATCGATGTCTCCCACTTAGAAAATATTGTCTTAACTTAAGCTTTAGTTTCTGGGTGTTTCTGTGATGGTCTCACCCTAGTGTCTGCATTCTTTACAAATATTACCCAGACTTTAATGAATATATCTTTGTGGCTTACCTCTGAGATAAGAGTAAACTATCCCCCTAATTTCATAGTGGGGGAAATGAGGTACCAAGAGCTTATCAATCAGCAGAATGTAACCACTCATTTTGATACCTAGCATGAGCGATATAAATTTCAATTTTCCTGATTAGCTTTTCTGTAGTTCTTGACACATCTTCAGCATGGCTTTGGCTGGCCCCAGGTCCAGTCCCAAAGGCTGACAACTTCTGCACATCCAATCTTTCATATCTTGCACAAGGCAACTTGAAATGAGGGATACACAACACACGTCTCAATTCTCTAATTCCCTAACCAGTGAAGACTTGACATTGCCTTCTCAGTGTCCCAATGCTTCTGTTTATGCCATAGATATTCAGTATATGTTTATGTTTAATGTAAAGCTGGCATCACCTCTGAACTGCTTATTATTTTCCAAAACTCCTGTGGTAAGGTTAATTTGACCATTTGGCCATTACATGCATCTTTCAAGATTTATAATAACTGAACATATCAAACAAATCTCAGACTAAGCTGTGCCTATGCCTCCCTCCCCTTCCCTGTAACTCCACACCGATTGCTCCAGTGCTACTCATGTACTACAAATGTGTGACCATGTGTTTTCTAGAGTTTTTACATGAGGAAAGGCAGGGCTGCTGCCTGGTCAGGAAAGTCCATACAGTTCTTACAGCTTTCTCCATCTGCACGTCCCCAGTCCCAGCTGGCCACTGGGAGTTTGCAGGTTGAGATGAGGAGGGAGGATGACCTCTGCCTCATCACACTGCTGGGTCTAGTTTGAACTCCTCAGCAATAGCTACGCTTCTGCTAAGCCCTTCAACTGCTTCTCACCTCCACCATGGGGAGTGATGCAGGAACCCAGGCATCTTCATTCCCTTCTGCACTTGCAAGTCTTCTGCCACCATTGCGAAAACGAAGCCTCACGCACGCTGCCTGCTCCCATGTCTGCTCTCTATTTCCTGCCCAGAAGCCCTGTAGTTATTACTTCAGCTGCCAAACTGACCAGGTTCAAAGGTTGCAGCAAGGATGTTCCCTCAAGGGCTCACAAAAGACCCATCCCACTATCTCTGCTCTGCGTAATGGGGCTGGAGGAGGCCTTCACGTTTGTTTTTGCAGAGATACTGCCTTGGAGGTCATGCCGCCAAGCCCAGGCGCTGCTTGCCTGGGATTATTCACGTGCTGCCTGGAGAAACCAGTCCTTTCCTTTTGGTACAAGAAGGACTTCATAATGAAAAGCCTTCCCCATTCCCAAATGAGCTAGCTGCTTGAAGTCTGAGACTGAGGGTACTTTATTAGCAACAAATGGCATGTGAAGCCCCAGAGAGCTTGGCTTGCAGAAGGAAGAGACGTGTAGCCTCGGGTTTGATAAACCCAAACCAGCCCTCCCATCCAAGGGCACTCTGAGCACTGAGCGTGCGCTAAGAAGTTGCCAGGGAAAAAAGGAAGCTGGTTTGCCCAGGGCTGGGGACAGAAATGCTGGAGCTGCCTGGGGTGGCCAGTTTCAGTGGTTTCAGTGAACACCGCAGGCGCCTGTGAGCTAGCTCATTTGGAAGAGGTAGATGGGATGGACAGACTCATCTATTTGATTCTTCTTTTTTTGCAAAAATCCCCTTTTCTGGCTCAGCTTTTGGCACAGCTTCTTGCTGGCTGGCTCAGCTTAGCTACCAGGAGGCTTTCAAGGTATGAATGAAGTTCTCAGCAATGACTCCTGTAGCTCTTAAGCCCTGAAAATTAGTTGGAAGCCAGGTCCCCAGCCCTCCCAGACATCCCCCTCACCTGCGGCCAGCTCCTCCGCACACAGCAGAGCCTTGCTCCGGCAGCACAGCAGAGGCTAGCAAACTCACACCACAGGTAAGCCATTCCCATCCCGTGCTTTATAGCTCTGGGACTGTCAAAGTTGGCACATTTCTGAGGCTGAGCATCTCACAGTGGTTTTGGGAGCAGGTTATTCTGTCTACCTATAGCTTGCTTTTTTATTTTTTTTCCAGGTCTCCCAGGTACTCTGAGTGGCTAGGAGCAGGGCTGGGATCTGCTTCTCCTGGTGTGCACAGTAGGGCTGAGTCTCTGCTCTGCCATAGAAGCGATAATTAATTGCTGTCCTCAATGAGGAGTGCCTGGGCCAGCAGTAAGCAGCACCAGCCACGAAGTGAGCAGCAGAGAGCTGGAGAAAGCAAGGCAGCGTAGCCGCACACCACGCAGTGGCACAACCACATCAACGAGGGTAAGGTGTCGACCATGGCTTTGGTACAGGGGTGTTTGGAAGCAGACAGTCTCCACAATGGGGCTTCCCCCTGGGCTTTTGTGCTCTCATGCTCGCAGGGCAGACTGGGTGCGTGCTTGGGCAGGGAGCTGTCAGGCGGGATAGCAGAAGTGCTTTTTTTCCAGCTAAGCTGTGTCAGACAATTGTTTTCTTTTCATCCTCTTTCTAATTTTGGGCTCTGAACTCAGTGCCCAAAACACACACACGAGTCTGAAGTCCAGTGGGCCAAAGTAGGTGTGTCGTTATGGGGACTGTGCAAACAGGAGCAGGAGGGGAGGGAAGAGGAGCCAAACAGTGGGGTCTCCCCTCTTGCTGCCCAATATTTTTGGTGTTCTTCATGTGCCTGACCCTGGCTACCTCCAGTGATGTTCATGGTAGCTAGGGCTGAGCCACACCTGCTTTGTTTAAGCTGGACCTCCTCTATCCACTCCATTTGA
Organism: Aramus guarauna; assembly: GCA_013400195.1. Classification (NCBI taxonomy): domain Eukaryota; kingdom Metazoa; phylum Chordata; class Aves; order Gruiformes; family Aramidae; genus Aramus; species Aramus guarauna. Next base: position 349,864 of record VXBL01003319.1, read on the forward strand.
CTGTTTCCCCCACTTTTTAAATCCCTTTACTATGTTTGCAGCGATGGAAGCGAGCCCAAGGAGCATCACTGTGGCCTGCAATGCGGCACGTCCCTGTGGGTATCCAGGCTAAGGCAATATTGTTACACCTCCCAGCATCCGTGCAGCACAAAGAAGGGACGAGGGTCCTCTGTGGGGACGAGATGAGGAGATGGCCTGCCCACCAGCTCAGCTCTGCCTGCAGGATGCGGCTCCAGGACCAGATGCAACTACAAAAGCAAAAAGTCAGCAACTGATGAAGATTTTGTGAACAGATTTGAAGACATTTGGAAATTCTAATGGAAAAAATATTTGACAGTTTGCAAAATTAATAATAATAATAATAATAATAATAATAATAATAATAATAATAATAATAATGTATTTTGCCTATGTGACTTATTCAGTAAGACAGTCAAAGAATACCATAATTAACAGTATTCTTTGCACTCTGTCCCATGCCCTTATTTCCACCATCTCCCACCTCTTATCCCAACCACTCATGAACCACTCCCTCATTCACCCACATATTTAAATGACAAGAATACAAGTATTACATTCTGTGCACCAAAAAAAAAAAGAAATCACATCCTGAGAAGTTCCCCGAACATTCTTAAAATAGATTTTTCCATCATTTAGGGTCGCATGCAGAACCCTAGCTGATGAGATCTGGGAATCTGCCGTTAATTTGCTCATTAGGAGGTGTTTTTACAGTGGCTTTCAGCACTCGTGAGTTTTGTGCTCTAAAACTCTCACTAAACTTCCAACAGCAAACTTCACGAGGAGAGAATCGCCTGCTTGGTAGGTCCTGTCAATCCCCTAAAATCAATCCTAAATCTAAACTCCCCCTGGCCTCCTCCTCTCAATATGGTGCCGAAGCAAAAATCAAACACGTGCATGCCCCCAAATCTGCCATGGTTGAGAAGTCCTGGGTTGAATAGATGTGAACAAGCTTTTACCTATCTATCCCAGGAATGCATCGCACTGCCTCTGACAGCTTGCATGTGTGCCGGCAAAGAGTCCTGGGCAGTGACGTACGTGGAGGAGCAATGCGGCTGGGAGCGCGGTGGGGAATGCCGAGGATGCCACAACAGGAAGCGCGGAGACATAACACATCCAAGTGGGGTAACTGAGGCAGACGAAGCAGGAATGCGATTAAATTACCCCTCCGGGATTTGGCTGAGACGGCACGACGTGCTGAGCTCATTCCCTGGTCAGAGGGAGGAAGCGAGCAGAGAAAGTTTTGCTGTTTGTGTTTTGTTTTGTCAGATAGGACCAAACAGCAGCAGCAAACATTGCAGTTTGGGGAAAGAGGTATTTCAGCACATTCCCCAGCTTCTTGTCCATGTCCCGAAGTGCAGCTAGTGGAGGGAATGGGGACAAATGAAAGTCTCCCTGGGCACGCTGGTGTAGGAGATGGAGCCACCCACAGCAACTTGCCAGGAAGCCGGCAGATGCTGGAGGGGCAGATCCCGCGCATCCCAAAGCAGGGGCCACAGCCCTGCACACACAGCCACGTCCGAAGGCGCTGGCGTACGCCTTTTCTTTCGCATATGCTTCCCTCTCTGCCACGCAAAACCTGAGGTCCCTCCACAGGGGTCTTGAGTGAGTCCCAGGGACGACGACGAGGCACCGCAAGCAGCTTCTCTGCAGCCGGTCTCAGCTACTCCTGCCCAGGGGAGTATGTTGAAACAAACCTTTGCAGGTTAATTCAGTGTGCAAGCTGCAGAGGCCCTTGTTTGATCTCATTCTTTAATGCGGTCAGGAGTTTTCCTTTGAATGAGTCTGATTTTTTTAACTTGAGAATGCCACTTACTCAAAAGCAAAACTATCTGTGAAAAAAAATAAATAATTGAGTTTTGATATCAGGGAATGCAAATAGTTTCTTGTCAGTAGTTTCAGCTCTGAGGAATCTTGCAGTGAAAATATTTTGGGTTCAGTAAAGTATTACAAATACAGTAAACATGGAATAAAAAAGTTGGGACACATCACCACTGAAATGTTTTGTTGCTATTGATCTTCTCTGGACACATTCATTGTAACTCACGCTTCGATGAAGTTTTCCAAGTTCTGGCCTTGTCCTGATTCAGCAAAGAGGAAAAAAAAAAACCCAACTCTGATATTCTGCAAATTTTCACAGGATTGGGAAACAGAGCTTCCCATTTAGTCTATTGATTATTCACCAAGCAGCAAGGCTCTTTGCCCTCACACTGTGCTTTGTAGCAATACACGCACATACTGGATCCGAGCTACAACTCTTGTCGTCTTAATATCCAGCTGCTAAGCAGGCTGAGACCTGTGTGACAAAAATAGGGCATGTTTTCAGATGCCACTTGGGAAATGCGAGATTTTACACACGGCATGAAGATTGTCTCCATGCTGATAAGTGTTTTTAAAATACAGTCGTATTTTGGGGTGGTGAGGGGAAGAGATTGAGACTCTTTTCTGTATTAATAAATCCTGAGTGTTCCTTTCCTAGGTTTTGCAGGAATTTTAAGTGCCTTATATGAGGCCCTGAGAAAGGAAGACCACCAAAGGAAGTCCATCAATGAAGCATGGCTTGCTCACTCTTCCTCTTTCTGAGCCCAATTTGGGATTATTCCTATCGGGCCCTTTGCATTTAAAGCACAACTTCCCAAGTTCCATCGCTTCATTAGGACACAGCCATGTCCAGCAATACCAACAAGAGCAGGAGCAGATCTGTGGCTCACACAAAAACTGAGAACAAGGTTTTCAAAAATTTGGAAAGCGATTCTCATAGCAACTATTTTTGGCCAGTGTCTGAATCATCCCTCATGACTGATCAGAGTCAATAAAGAGAACCTCAGCAAAACTGCTTTATGTCCCAGATATATTTCCTTTGAATGACTCCTGCCTTTACCAGGTTGCACATTGTTTATAGGTTAAACCAAGGTGTTTTTTTCCCCTACCTGGCAAGGCTGCAAGTCTCACATGGTATCTGAGCAAGAAGTGAGGTTGCTTCCAGTCTTCTATGCAATTCAGAAGTCAGGATGTTTATTTAAAAGTTTCCAGACTATATGGACCGTGTCAGAGCTCTGAACTTTGCTGGAACTTCTGAAACGGTTGATTATAGGTTTCAGTTCACATCTGAGAGGAGGATTCAGATGGCTTTTGGTGTGTTCGTATTCCTGAGCTTGTCCTTCCTGCTTATAAGCTGTCACCTACCAAAAATATGCTGAGGTCAGGATTCAGCTGGTGGCCTTGCTGGTGTGAGAAGCAAAAACTGGCCTGCAGTTCCCTCTTTTAGCTTTGCACGAGCTCGGGAGTGCTGACTTTAGTGAAAACTTGTTTTTGTCAGTGTTCAAAGCTGCTTGCATGTTACTCAAGAGGCAGAAAGGCAGTAGACCCGAACTGGTTAAAGTCACTTCTCTGACTGCAAACTCTGACCCCTCCCCGAAATGCTAATTTCTAGTGCCAACCCAAAAAGAGCTGCCCAGCTTCTTCCTCTCGCCACTATCCCTGCTTTTTGACAAACATTAGATATTGTGACCTTTCTTGCCTTTTTTTTTTTT
>VXBL01003319.1:353451-407054 GCA_013400195.1 Aramus guarauna
AATGAATCTGATGCTCTGTCTGCACTTGCTATTATATAGCAACTATCAGCTCAGACACAATCCATCACATGCATGTGAGAGCACCTTTTTTATTCTTCTTTTACTAACAGGATCCTAAACAGACAGATGAAGAACAAACCCAGGTTTTAGTGCCGACGACTGTTCCTGTATGGATTCTGGGATGTTTCTGAATGGGTTTCTTTGAGCAATGGGGAGAGTCCCAGGGACAGTTTTATTGTGAGCAGCTTTGCTGGCTGTCCTCCTTCCTGTGCAGCCATAGCCAGGCAGCCAAAAGATCAGCCATTTGTGTGCCGTGAGGACTCTGAGTCCTTTTCCCAGGAGGGACCAGTTCAAACGAAGGCAAAGGATGGGAGGAGAGGCTGCAATGTGCCTATGCCCCCAACAGCCCTCAGCTGAGTTCATCCGTGACAGCTGAATGTACATTATAGCAGCCCTGAAATGTCTCTTTTTCTGATGACACCTGAAGCTCATGTTGCGTTGAGTCAGACATTGCCCTTGCCCAAACACCAGTTGGTTTGGCTTAGATCTAAGGCAAGCTCTTCCTTGATGCCCTGCTGAGAGGAGAGCCAGGGTTGCTCCAAGCCATGCAGCCCTTCAGCAGAGAGCCAGGATTTACAACCCCAATCGCAGCAGCACTCCTGTGTGTGGTGGCCAAGAAAACCTGCAAGAACCATATGCTTGAAACATGGCCATGGGGAAGATGACTCTCTTCTGGCTCATTAGCTCCTGAAAAGACTTTAGCCAGGGCCAGCTTTCAAAAAAAAAACCACCCCAAAACTCAATGACACAGAGACAAGAAACCATCTGGTTAGGTATAACCAGAGGACTTAGCTACCTCCCTAACCATTGTCCACCCTTATTAATGGTTAAACTCTCTCTGTGTCATTGCTTGCTGTTTCTGGCTAATTCAAAGTCTTTCAAGTGGGAGGGAGAGTGAATAACGGAGGTAAAACAACCCCAAAGACCTGCTTGTATTCCTCAAGACACCCATTTAAACAGCACCTCAGGATACCTGTAAGTGGCATTTGCTTTCCTGTTAAGGGGTATTTATGTGAATCCAGAAGTACCTGAACAAGCAGGACCCTTAGCCTTGTCTTGAACTGGGTGAATGGGTATTTGTGCATAACTCACATCCTTTGTACTTACATGGAAGGCATCCTTCCCTCATCTCCACAGTATCTCAGAGCCTTAGATTTCTCCTTATTTATCTCTACACTCTCCTGAGGACTTCTTAAAAAATGAGGTCTGACTGACTTGCCTGAAGTGACACAAAAAAACTGGTAACAGCACAAAGGACTTGAGTCAAGGACTTGTTGGCATGGCAGGCAGGTCACCATGAAGTCCTTCTAGCGCACCCTGAATCTCACAGCAGCCCTTTGGCCTTGGGCACCTGCCCTTCTTGCATGGAGGGGGATAAAGCTGTGCCAGCCTCATGCCCTCGTGGGGCTGTGTGTCCCACAGGCACCCATGCATTGTGTGGCTGGAGTCACCAGGGCTTTGCCTGACCATGGTGCTGCAGACAGGTAACTTGTGCCCCTGCTCGACCGCTGACATCGCAGCACTTTACGGAACTGAAACTGCTGAGAGTGACAGATTTGCTAAACCATGTATTTTTCTTGTTGCAGTCAGATGATCAAAGAGGATTAAGCTGAGTCCACTGCTTCACTGTCCCTCCTACTCGATGGCCATGACGTTATGTTCGAACTAGGTATGCGTGAACCTCCCCTGGCAGATGAAAGCCTGTACCTGGCTTTCACCTGAGACTTGAACCAAACTACACTTGACCCTTCTGTCGAGTTTGAAAAGTTCAGTCAACATTTTTTTCAACTTTTGCATTCCTCTGCCCTCTTTGGGATTTGACTGGAGGTAGAGGGACTGAAATACCCTGAGGAATGCTGTCTAGCAGTAATTTCTGACCCTGCAGAAACCAGTCTTTCTGATTCTGGTTAACTCTTACCATTTTCAGACCAAAAAAACCATTTGAGCAAGGTTCAAGTGGACATCCAGGTCAAGAGTATCGAGTGCTCTCATTCGCAGGTGATCAGTCAGAAAGCTCTCTACTGAGTCTGGTGGCACCAGCATCAAAGTTACACCAGCAGTAGATTTGGGCCCAGCAGTTTTCATTGGTTGTCCACACCGATGTCACCATTTCGAAGCCTGATGTAGGATGGAATGAGCAGATCTTGCCAGTTTTCACTGCCTGTGTTTGGCAGCTGGCAGAGGTTTTGTGATGAGCTTTACCAAAGGTGAGGAGATGTTAGACAGCTGTGGCAGCTGCTCAGTCAGATATGGCATGTGATAACCTGACCTCAGGGACAACACTGAGACTTTCTGGGAGTCCCTTGCTAAATTGTCATGCTACTTAATTAGCTTTATGCTTTCTTTTTCTTTCCTTCCCCCGCCCCCTCATTCTTGCTCTTTTATCAGGCAGGCAGTCTTGTTCACAAGACAGTACACTGGGAAGACGGGCTGATACAAGAGCTCTTCCATGCAAAGACATCTCATACGGCATAAATGGGGTCTCTTGGGCTGTCTTTCTTGTTCCAACCCTGATGTACTACCATATGCTCCTGCAAGTGCTGCTGTGGTCCTTATCTTTCCCTGAGAATCACCTGAGCCTCAGATGGGCTGAGGGAGATCTGAGGGCATCAGGGACATTCAGGGCGTGGGTGGCACATGTTCTTAAAGCAGTCAAGCAGCTGAGCAACAAAACATTATGCAGGAGAAAATGGACCTTTTGCAGATAATTAACAACATCAGCCAGCCGGGATGGCTTGAGCAGCTTCCACCTGCCTACCCCTGCCATTGAGATCAGGTCCTCCTTGTGCTGCAGGAAAATTAATTGGGGGAAAGAGGGAAGTGGAGGTGGAAGTTCTTGTGTTTAACATCTGTTAACAAAAGATCATTTAATCAACTGCAAAAACAAGAATAGTCACTTCTCCAGCTTCCCAAACATGTGTTCATGTGATGCTGCAGTTCTTCTCAGAAACGTGCTCCCTAAAGGATGATGCTGCTGGGAAGGGAGGGCAGTTTAGTTTTAGGAAGGTTATTGCCTCATAGCACAGGGGAGACAAGGGCTTGAGTCCTGAACTTGATGGCCCCTCACATGCACATCAGATGTCCTCCAGTCCTCCCTCCCTACCACAACAGTATAAGAACAAACCAGCCAGAGTTCAGTAAAATACAGTTTAAAAAAAAAAAAGCATGTAAGTATTATGCTAACACTCTGTCACCTAAAGGCATAAAGAGACAGCTGGACGATACCATTTTGATGGTGAAGTGTGTGCACTTGGATGGACACTGTGTACAGCAAGAGTCTCTGTTTCCTGAGAAATAGCTGAAAGATGAATTATGGAACATGAAAGCAGTGATGCCAGTGATCCAGTGGGATCAAGAGAGCACCAGATTCAACAGCTCTGCCCCAGGCAAAGAACAGGTGAGTGCCTAAGGATCCTGCTTTGCTTCCTTGCTGGATTTTCCTTCTTCTCAGGGGAGACAGAATGAGTCCCAGGATTATCATCTCCCCACGAGCAGCAGCCACACCACCTCCACCTTGCTTTGAAACCAGATTGATATGGTCCATTGCCTGGTTGTGCTCCCAGAAGATGCCTTGTTGTAGCCTCATCTCCCTCCAGAGGGAAATCATGATGGAGCATGACTGGTTCCTCACTTCATCTCAACTCACTGCTCTTTCTCCCCTCTCTCTCCCTGCAGCTGCCTGGGCTGTTTGTCCACACCTCCACTGTAGTCTCAGTGTCAGTGTGCAGCAGGAGGGGATCTCATCGCCAAGCCGTGCTGGCTTAGGGGCTGGAGGCCAGCAACTTTCTTCCAGAAGATACCATCCAATCTCAAACCCCACCATCCAGATCTCCAGATCAGTGACCCGAAGCAATGCTCTTCCTTGACTCTGATACTTCTGTCTAGACGATGGGTTCAAGCTGGTAAAGAATTTTTCTAACATTACTAATGTGAAGAAACAAAGACCTAGCAAACCAAAATATAACTAGTGCCCAGTTGCCTCTTTATCTGGCTGTACTTTATTTGCACAAGCTGAAGAACTTCATGGTGCCAGGAGGAATGTGATAGAGGTTCTTTGTCTCATAAATTATTTTGGCCCAGTCTTCCCTGGGGAGACAGGGCATGAGAGCAGGAGCTGGCAGCATGGGTTCTGCTCCCAGCTTTGGCACTGACCTGCTGCATGACCTTGGACAACTCACTTCACCTCCCCTGAGCTTCTGTTTCCCCTCCTCTCCTTTGTCTGCCTTGTTTATTTGGACTGTCAACTCCTAGAGAAAGGAATTCAGCCTCCCTGGCTGCTTGCAGATTGCATAGCATGATGGGAGCCCTATCGGACTTGCTCCTGGGAGGTACTACAGTAAAAAATTCATAATGATGACTAAAAACTAGCATTTGCTAAACAATTGTATGGGAGTTTTTAATTATTAAGTGGCATACGTGAATTAGCGAGACATCTCTGGCACTTCACAGTGCTTGTCCAGGAGCAGCAACTGCTGTTTCTTTCCTTTTCCATGACCACGCCAAAGGCCATATCTACCAGCCCCATGAATTTTGACATCTCCTTCTCCCTGCCTCAGCTGTGCAGTGGGAGGAGTGGGAAGCATCTGCCAGAGAAAAGGGAGAGCTTGTTGGAGGTAATGAAGAAGTCTCCTTTTGGAGTCCTCCCCCTCACAAACATCTGGACAGATAACAGCTCTTCTGAGAAAGATTGAAAAAGCCAGGGAGGCCTCCTGGAAAGGGCGCGGAAACACTCCCCCTCGGACCTGGTCAGCGCAAAGGGCAGAAAGGCTGAGAGAGGCTGCGGGGGCTAACCCTGTCCCTGTCACCCGGAGGCTAGGGACAGAATGGATGAAACCAAGGCCACCAAAAACCTACGGGGCAGCATGTCTTTGGGTGAAACTATGAGAGCCTTGATCCCAGAATATACCTCTTTTAGGCAAGTGCTGCAGCCTTGAAATCCATTTAACTATATGGATGATATCAAGAAGTGTAATAAAAGGTTTGCCATTGCATCCATGGCTCTGGAGGAGTCTCCATGCTCACCAGTGGCTTCCCCTCCACTCAGCAAGTCACCCTGGCAGTGCCATTGCTGTCCCTCAGCCAAGAGCATGCCCTCCTCCTCCCGCCGAGTGACCCACGGCCGGCACACAAGGACATCACGAAATGGCACGAATCGCATCTTTACTCTACAGGCCACTCCACAACAACAGCTAAGAGCAGACTGTTGCTCTAACGTGCCGAGGATGTTTTCAAAAGGCCAAAATCCCACTACCCTCCCAGCAGCAGCCTGCAGCTTGGCAAACCCCACTTGTGCACTCATCCACTTTTAAAACATCTTAAATGTATTGCATGCATTGGCTTTCTCAAGCCCCAGCAATGTGGAGGGGTCTGCTGGGAGCAGTGTGAAACGCAGCTCCTGAAGCGATGCTTTCTAATTGACAGGACCAGAGGGCAGGCAGTGCCTGCCGTCGGGGGAGACGGCCAAGCAAGCCATTAAGCAGTCAACCAGAGGCTGATGCAGGATTGTTCCCACCCGTGCTGTTCTCTGGTGCTTTGCCCATTTACGGCTGCCCTGGTGAAGGTCCTTTCCCTGCCTGCCCACCTCTGGCCAGCCTCTGCAGGAGCATCCCCGTGGTGTGAGTCCTTCCTACCTGGCAAAGCCTGGAAGCGCACAGGAGCTTCTATCTCCAAATGCACCAGGTGGCATGAAGCAGGCACAGACATAGAAGGGACAATCTAAGAGAAGAGACTCCACCTGGCCTTAATTCCCTTCTCCTCACTGCCGCAGGAGCTTAGGAAGCTCAGGAGAGGGATGAGCACATGTGGGAGAGCGATGCTCAGGTGCAGGGCAAGCGGGAGTGAGGATCCTCCTGCGCACTGCCATCGAGGGTGTTTACAGATCTGTGTTTTGCCACTGGATCCAGCTTGCTGCACACCCCGAGGCCATCGACACATAAAGCAGGCAAATGGCAGTGGCTGCATATTTAAAAGAAACATAACAAAAGAAAAAGAAAAAGGAAAAAAAAATCTGTTTTTCAGAGCTTGCAGGTTGCTGTTAAGCAGCTACTCCTTACCATGGCAGTCGCTGTGGCTCCGAGACCACTGCAGACATTGCCAGGGTCTGAAGGGCGAAATTCCTGCGTCTCAGTCTCCAAATTCCTCAAATAAGTCCCTCCAATTTTTATGTTTTCATAAAGACATGGCCTGCTGCCGGGTGACCTGGAAGAGGCATCGCAGTGCTTTGTCAGCACACTCGCCTCACTGCAGAAGCTAAGGACCAAATTGTCTTATTAATCATTTAAAAAGTGGGTAGGAAAAAAAAAATAAAAGGCACAGTTCTGGCTAATTGTAGGGGGAAAAAATGAGGTCAGAGTTCATTTTTCTCTCGGCTGCTGCTTCACAGTTCACTGGCTGACAAGGAAAGCAAGATAACAAGAGACAGGAGATAGTTCAGGGAACAACCTCCCTCTCCCAAGGAGAAGTGGGGGAGTTCAGGTTTCTGACATGGATGGAGAGGCGGCCGCGCCGGCTGCCGAGCGGCAGGACTCGGCGGAGGGGATGCGCCAGCTACTCCAGGAGGGAGCGGAGGGTTTTGGCCCCAGTGCACGTGGAGCACGGGGTGGAGGGGGGGCTGTCTCGGGTTTTGCCACCCCATAAATGTACTGACATCGGTGCTGCTCGCAGGGAAGTATGAGCCGGGAGGAACTGGGAGGCTCCCGTCACCAGCAGTCATGCAGGCTTTCAAGTGGATGCATTCGATTCAATCTCAGCCTCGGGGTTTATCCACTCACTGGTTTTTGGTTTCTTTTGAGCTTAACATCTATGCAAAAGTATAGATTGGAGGGGAGAGCAGGGTCCTGGTGCTCCTTCCTGCTCTAACACAGGGGCAACGATACGGCAAAGCCTGCCAAACCACCCTTCTCTCCTTCTGTTCCCTACAGTCACTCCCGCTATGAGCGGCAACTGCTGGAGTAACCGGGACCTCCTCAGGAGCGTGAGATCCAGAATCATTCATTTTATGGGGCCCTCCTGCGAGAGCAAGGGATTTGTTACCCTGACTCCTGCTGGGGAAGCGCTCCCACAGCCAGAATGTGAAACACAATACAGCACGGGCTCTGACATTCAAGCTGGGTTATTTGAGGCGAGTTCGTTACACGGGGCCTACGCAGCACAATCCCAGCAGTAATTATACGGGCTCCTTGCACCATTCTGACTAGTTAAATGCTAACTGTCGCCTGTAATTGCAAAGCCGCCGAGCAAAGCCAACGTGCCGTGGCTGGGTTTAGGGGTGTAGAGGGAGGAAGGGGTTCAGGAGAAGGAATCACGACCAGGTGGTAGTTGCTCAGTGAAGATCCCTGTGCTGGAAGACATATGTTAGGGTGGGATGTTTGCTTCTGTGAGCATGATCAGTGGGCTGCAGCAGGCAGCTTGGGACCTTCTTCGGTAGTGGCACTCACGGTAATTCCAGTGCTAATGCTAGTGTTAATGCTACAGAAAATGAGGTGATGGATAAAACTCCTAAATCAACAATGCAACAGGCACCAAAATCACTAGGGTTGTGTTAACAAGGCAAGAGAGGTTCAAGAGGATGTGAGCAAATAGTGCCAGCAAAATGTCACAGCAATAAGTTCAAGATTGCTTCAGGCCAACGACTTGTTTGGCTCTGCATTCACACAGGCCATCACTTTCTGATGTCCTTACCAAGTGTAAAACTTATGGCTGCAGTTCAGTGCTGGTTTTTAACTCGTTTCCATTACGATTTCAGTCCAGAAGTGAGAGACCCAACATAAGGCATCCTCTCATCCTGCCTCACTTCAGCTGTCTCCAGTGTAGGTCTTCACAAAGGAGCTAGGCATCCAAACTCCCATTATAGTCACGGGGGGTCTAGTCAATGCAGACAAGTTTGCAGACTGATTCATGTCATCCTAAAGTGGACATCTACACCTGGGCAGAGGAACTGTCCCATAACTTCGTGGAGAGTAACTGTGTCTAAGAGGCTGCAGCTCTGTCATCACCGCTGCTAGATTTGGCCAATACAAGACTGATGTCTCATGTTGTAAGTACAGGGACTGTGTTCAGAAACAGAAACTGTCTCCTGAGGCAGAGTCTTTCAGACAGTGAGACCTCACTCTTGGACCATGGAGAGTCTCTGGGTGGCACTTTAATTTCTTCTGTAATGGTTTTAGTAGCACTGTATTGGGTTTGTGTGGCAAGGTTTTGGTAACGGGGGCTACAGGGGTGGCTTCAGTGAGAAGCTGCTAGAAGCTTCCCCTGTGTCTGATAGAGCCAATGCCAGCCGGCTCCAAGATGGACCTGCTGCTGGCCAAGACCAAGCCCATCAGCAATGGTGGTAGCACCTCTGGGAAAATTTATTTAAGGGGAAAAAAAAACCCAACCTGTGCAACACCAAGAGCGATTGTATCCAGACAGGGGAGTGAGAATGTGTGAGAGAAACAACTCTGCAGACACCAAGGTCAGTGCAGAAGCAGGGGCAGGAGGTGCTCCAGGCACTAGAGTACAGATTCCCCTGCAGCCCCTGGAGAAGACCATGGTGAGGCAGGCTGTCCCCCTGCAGCCCATGGGGGTTGATGATGGAGCAGATATCCACCTGCAGCCTGTGGAGGACCCCATGCTGGAGCAGGTGGAGCCACCCCAAGGAGGCTGTGACCTCGTGGGAAGCCGACACTGGAGCAGGCTCCTGGAAGGACCTGTGGCCCCGTGGAGAGAGGAACCCACGCTGAAGCAGGTTTGCTGGCAGGACTTGTGACCCCGTGGGGGACCCACGCTGGAGCAGGGGCAGAGTGTGAGGAGTCCTCCCTCTGAGGAGGAAGGAGTGGCAGAGACAAGGTGTGATGAACTGACCGCACCGCCCGTTCCTCATCCCCCTGTGCCACTGAGTGGAGGAGGTAGAGAAAACTGGGAGTAAAGTGTAAGCCTGGGAAGAAGAGAGTGGTGGGAGGAATGTGTTTTAAGATTTGGTTTTATTTTTTACTAATCAACTTTGATTTGATTGATAATAAATTAAATTAATTTTCCGAATTGAGTCTGTTTCGCCCGTGACTGCAATTGCTGAGTGATCTCCCTGCCCTTTTCTCAACCCACGAGCCTTTCGTTATATTTTCTCTCCCCTCACCAGCTGAGGAGGGGAGTGATAGAGCGGCTTTGGCAGGCACCTGGCCTCCAGCAACCCACCACAAGCACATTAGAAAATAAGGATATGCACATTGGATACGGGTTCCTTGTATCTGCTTTGGTTGCCAGCAGTTATTCAGTAGCATGTGCTATGAAGGTCAGGAGAGGTGATCACAACAGTGAATCTATGTCCGTATCAAAGGTGGGGCTATTTGACCTAGGGAGAGCTATCTAGAAGGTGTTGCCTAAAGGTAGGATCAAAACCAAGGTCCTGAAAGTCTTTTTCTTCCTGGACTGTGTGCAGAGCAGGCAGGGGTGGCAGGGAGGTGTGAGGGGAGAGAGATGTTAAACCCCCATGAGAGATTTCCTCATTTCCTGAGGGCTGCAGCATCGCTGGTGGTGCAACAGCACCAGGGGCTGAGCAGGTAAATGGCAGGTGGGCCATTTGGGCCAAACACCAGATAAACGTGAACAACCTCCAGCACAGATGGTTCCACCATGCTCTGAAACAAAAAAAAAATTAATTTAAAACTACCCTGAAACAGCAAGGCACGTGAGAATGAACAGCGGATAACAAGGGTTGAGCAGAGGGTTATAAACATCTCTGAAGACCACGTTCCTCAGCCCCTCCAGACAGACTGCCCATCCCTTTCCTTCCCAACTGCATTTTCCCCTAATGCAGAAAAATTTCTAATTGCTTTCTCCATGGAAGTAACAATGTGTTGGGGTTTTTTTGGATGGGTGGGTTTTTGGTTTTTTTTTTTTTTTTTGGCTGGGACATCAGTAAGGACCCTTCTGCATTTAGACATGAAGGAAGAGAGGGAAAACAGGCTTGTTTTCAATAAGACGGGGTGTCTTCCGTTGCTCAACTGCCCATTTGCACAAGGCTTTCTGGCCCCGTAGTATCCTGTTTCCCTGGAGAGTATCGTCGACATGGGGAGGCGAGGCAGTGTTGGAAGGTAGCCTGAGGATAACAGGCGTTATAAAGAGGAATTTTTTTCCCTGCTGTTTTTGTTTGTTTTACCACAGAGGCTCAGAGGAGCTGGCCAAGAGCCTCACACAGCAGGTGCTGCCTGGGAATGCAAGGGGAGCAAAATTCCTACTAAATGGAAGCATTATTTGACACCACTGCCTTTCGCAATCTTTTTCTTTTGTTTCAGACAAACTCCAAGTCCTCCTGGGCTTTGCGGTCAAAGCTGTGTTGGACTCTTCTGCAGGGGAGGAAAGGGAAGTAGTAAGGGTGTCCCCAAACACGCCAAAGACTTGGGTGACAGAGACTGAGCCTTCTGGAAACAATACTGCTGGGTTCCCACAGAAGTAGCAAGAGGGCCAAGAAAAAAAGAAAAATCTCTTTTGGCTCCCTCGCAACCGTTTTTTCATATGAAGAAGAAGTTGAGCCTGCACACCCACACCAAAATGCTTTCACCATTTGGAGACCTCTGAGCCTACAGGAGCGGGTCACAGCTCTGCCCAGCTTGGCTATTTTTCCCCCATGGCTGTTGCAAGACTGGAAGAGAGAGTAAGCATGGCCGGGGGAAAGCAGGCTAACTCCTTCCTTCACCAGGGGCTTCCCCTGTGGCTCAATCCTTCAGCTCTTCTTGTTTTCTTTTGTATCTCAGCTCCCCGCCTGTAAAACTGGTAGGAGCCATGTGGGGATCATATATTAGCAGCATGGGATGTGCAACTATTTCGTAAGTGATGGATTTGTAGAAATACCCAGCAAGAAGGAAGTCAGAATTTTCCAGAAACGACAGGCTTTGCCACAGACTTTACATCCTTTTTTTTTTTTTTTTTTTTTTTTTTTTTTTTTAACAACGACGCNTTTTAACAAGCAGGCAGGCTGCCTCTGTCCAAACGCTCACCTCCTACCAGCAAAAATGAGGTCTGAGGCAAAGACTCATTTTTCATAGCCTTGTATTTGGATACCCTCAGTTGATGAAATGAACCCACAGAACTGCCCAGTGATAGCTCATTTCCAGAAACCTACGAACATGCAGTAGCTGGCCATGCCTGCAGTGTTCAGACACGTTTGTCTCATGACAACCCTCGAGCAAATGGAGTGTGTTCTTGGTTGCCCTGCATCTTGCGTGCTGGGGTCGTGCTCACTGACTGAGCCCCTGGGTGCTATTAATATTAATGATTTTCTTCCCCATCCACACTCTGGGGTGCCTAGGAGGCCAGCGGTCCCTCCTGCCCCAGCCTGGATGCTTTTACGCAGCACCGTGTGAGACGCACCACATTCCTTAGTTATAAGCCTTTACAATCACGCACCAGTTCTCCAAAACAAGTTCAGAGCATGACTTCCAGCGAGATGGATGACGTGCCTCTTCAGACCCAGAGGTAAAAGCTAGAAGTATTAGGAACACGGCAGCTAGGTGGTACCCACATTCCTGCCGCTAACGTCACTGGCATTTCTGCTTGCCAGCGTGCAACTATTGCATTCCACAGCCCAAAGAACAGCTTTGTTTCTTGAATTTCATATACTGCAAAAGATGGAGAGAGATGCTTGTGAGACAGCATCTGATTTTTCCCAGTTCTTCCACTGCTATTTATTAAGTACACTAAAAATAATGAAAACCAATGACATTTGGATGGAGGGGAGAAAGTCATAGAGTTCAGAAAATGAAAATGAAATGAGCCTCTTTCAGAAGGCCATTCGTGTCGCATTAAAATTTCTGCCCACTTGGAAAGAAGGAAGGATAATACTGAAAAAAAAACCCTAAAAGCTTCTTGTGTAAATTTGCAACAGTGAGAAAAGTGTGTCCTTGACACATAGCCAGAAGGACAAACTGCAGCAATGAGCAGGCCCTTCAGGATCAGGAGTCCCAGCAAATGGTATAGCTACTGAAAAATAGAAAAGATGCAGAATAAGATTGCACAACTAATTTCAAAGCTGGCAAATATGACTTGATGGGGAGAGACACAACTCTGTCTCCATCTCCACATCAAAAGGGGTTGGGGACACAGTAATAATGTACAACAGATCTGTGCAGGGAGATGGATGAGGTGTCCAGAAGCCCATTGGCAAGCCTGGTCACAGCCCTTGTTTCACCAAGAAATGTCAGTTTGTATTTTGCATCAGCAAGTTGAATTTCTGTTCATTTTTCTAAATTAAAGTATGTTGAAAAATATTTTTTAAATACCCAAAGTTGTCATACCAACATTTTCTGAAAGGCTAATTTCTGTTCCCTTACTCAGAGTGAATTTTCTCTGTATTATTTAGGAATAAATAACAATGCAAGCAACAGTGCAAAAAGTTTTTAAATAGCCAAAACTGCAGTAAAGTTGACTCAGAAATACTTCCGATACATCAGCCTTTTGTCCAGATGTCAGGCAAAAAAAAACCCCAAAACTCTAAAGTTTGAAAAATACAGTTTGCCAGGCAATTCTGCTCAGTTTTAAAATGGAGAAAGGTGCAAAACTGATTGCTAGATGTGAAGCCAAACAAAAGTGAATTAGAAACAAGGCACATTTTTAAACTAATGTGAGGTTCAAAATCAAGGTGGTGAGTCTCCAACTTCTGATATGTTCACATTCCCGTATCTTGGTATATCTGGAGGTGGATGTTTTTCTGGAAGATGCAGCAAAACTACTGGGCTCGGTACTGGGCTAATTGGCTGCAACTGAATGGCTTTGAAATATAGGAAGTCATACCAGATGTTCCCATGGTTCCTTCTGGCCTTAAACCCTGTGAATCTATGAATGAGTTCTGAATCTGTGAAATCCCAAGGCCTAAGAATACAAACATATGAGTAGAGTTATATTTCTGGCCTCCAGATCAGAAGAAAGATATTGAATGTGCATTGTTGCGATAAATCAAAGCAGCAGCTAAATCGGAGCTGTAATAAAAGTCAACTGCAGATCTTTGTGCAGAAATTGGTCATATGTCATGTGAGGACAAGGTTCAGAGAAGTGATTTCTCAACATCTGAAATGACTGATTTTTGGAGCAGCTCCTTCCAAGCACTGTGGTGGAGATCCTCCTCTGAACTTGGTGCTCAAGGCCACACAGGAGCTCATTTAACAAGTGACGATCAATGAGGCACTGAACACTGTTGACCACAGTGTAATTGAGATGGGCATCCCTGCCATGAAAACCAGCAGTGAGACATTCAAGTCAAGAGAAAGGATTTTTGTTTAGTTGGGCTTCCTTAAAGGGAAGCTTGTCAAAACTGAGGAAATTGAAATCCATAGTCAGCAAGAAAGCTACTCAGCCATGGTCACACCAAGCATGTATCCACATGCTTCCCTCCTCTGAAAAAGGAAGAAGAGCAGCAACAACAAAAAATACAAAGGAATTATGAAACTTTTGAATCATTTCATAGAACTTTTAAGTAATCTGATTTGTTTTGGGGGGAAGACCTCCATATGTCCCAGAACTGGATTCAGGTGACATGCGTTTGAGTCTCACCACTGAAATGCCTTCTTGCCAAGCTCTGAGCATCTCAGTTTCCTGCCCCCACCATCTCTCAGCTATATCTCTGCCTGGAGAAGGCATTGGAGTGGCAGGAGCCACCTGGGACCCAATGTGCCTCATCAGCACAATGTGGGGTGAATCCTAAGATGTACGGTTGGCCACCATGAGGCAGACTTCCCTTCTCCGTGCGTGAGGGTGCTTGCATGATGGGCATGTTTAGATGGTTGCATTAAAGCAAACTTCCTTCAAGAAATGAACATCTAGTTTGAATGAAATGGTCAGGAAAAAGCATTTGCTGCCAAAATTCTCCAGTGAAGCACTCTTATTATATAATACTGAGCTGCGTGTGCTGTGCAGAGTACTGTATGTCATTTGCAGAGGGCCCGTTGATACTCTAACATCACCACCAATGTCACGCAACACTGGGTGAACCAACGAGCACAGCAATCTCACCAAGCAATACATAATGCCAATGACAGTGGAACTAATGTAGAGGCGATTATCCTTACATTATTCAACATTTCCAATTGCTCTCTGTTTTAAGTGGCTATATGATGTAATAATATATAAATACTGTAATGAAGGGTTTATTTATAGCCATCCTCAGTGTTACCAGTGAAAGTATTAATGCATTTTTCCCACGCTATGTTCATTGACTGCAGCAGAGCAACCCACTTTCAAGGGACTGTGTCAAAAGAGTGTTTAAGCCATTCCTCAGTCTTAGAAACAGGTGAATGGCTAATGTAGCAGGCAAAGTAATCAGCTTTGAATACGGGAATAAAAAAAAAAGAGCAAAAATGTAAAGGTGAAGAGAGGACACACCTCAAATGGAAAAAGAGGGTTAAAGTATCTCTAAAGCTGGCAACTACTTTCCAGCGTGAGGACTAAAAGGACTCCCTGGAGCAGTAGGAGCTTGCACCCAGCTCACATTTAAGACATGAGCGTTGAGGGGGACAGCGATCAAACCTTGGGGCTGTGTCAAACATAGGAGCAAAAGCTACTTCAGGTCTCAGAAATCTGGAGTGATGCCTTTCGTGCTGCCAGTTGCTCTCAACTTCTAGTGGCATTGGCCTTAATTGAGCTGGTGTTCCTGTATAATCCTCCACATCCTTCAGCTTTCCAAACCACACTGGAGCCACCAGTAACGTCCAGATATTTCTTCCTCCTCTCTGAGGATGGTACCGAGAAGGAAACATCAGGTCTTGAATGGCTGGAGATGTAGGGGTTTGGAAGGACTACATGGTATTTGCAGAGACACCACAACACTCCCATTCCTACACTCCACCTGCAAAGAGAGTTCCTTTTCACTCTGAACAAAGTGACAGCAGGAAAAAGCAGAAAGAAAAATACTCCCTTTTTGCTTGTGGGAGAAAAGTGTGATTTCATCATTGTGACATGTGGGTTTCTTGGGGTGTGCAGGAGAAGCCACAATTACCTGGAGAGACGAAGCAGTGGAGATGGGGCTTCTGGCTCTCTGATCCACCTTCCTCGTGTGCTGCACCAGGTCCTGCCCCACTCCTCAGTCCCTTGTGTTCCCACAGCTTTCTGCTGGTCCAGGAAGAGCTGCTTTTCAGAAATTCACCTGCTACCTGCATTTTTTCCTATTTGGGGATAAGCTTTCCCTGCCCTTGAATCTACTACACATGTGGCTCATCATTCCTTGCAGGGTGTATCGTGTCTTTCCATTAATGGCCCTGTGAATGGTGGAGCCATGCAAGACTTGTAGGGAAAATATCAAAATTTCTCTACCTAGTTTAGGGCTTTCCCCATTCATCTTTCTTACAATTTGCCACTCTGAGAGCATAAAATCCTGTGTATCCACGTGGGCTTTTAGTGCGAAGCAGAGCAAGAATAGGGCATCGGCTTTTTGTGCAAGAGTGACAGCAGGAGGGGATGTACTTTCCTCCACCGCATTGGCGTGCTGCCGGCAAGTGCAAGAAACTGCCTTTTTTCCCCATTTCACAACAAACAGAGCTGCACTGTAAACAGCATTCATCACACAGGGAGTTCCACTTAGAACTGGGTGAACGCTAGAAAAATACTATTTACAAGTCC
This sequence comes from Aramus guarauna, assembly GCA_013400195.1. NCBI lineage: Eukaryota > Metazoa > Chordata > Aves > Gruiformes > Aramidae > Aramus > Aramus guarauna. Next base: position 369,094 of record VXBL01003319.1, read on the forward strand.
TCCCTCAAATAAAAAACATGAGTTTATTTTGGCAGTGACAGTGATTCTGCTAGTGATTGCTTCTGGCAAGCGATCAGGCAGGTACAACAACACTTGCTGAAATATTCATGGAATGGGGACATGCTGCAGATACTTGTGTAAATATGAACCGTCGGACAAATGCTTGTGCAAATCTGTGTTCACATGGGTCTGTGCAGTGAGGGGTTTGCATAACTGGCTTTGAGAACTGCTTGTGGGTTTGGGACTCCTCAAATCAAAGCAGAGAAGCTCTGCCACGTGACGGAGGTAAACAGTGACACACGCATGAACTCACCAAGAGCGCAAATGAGAAAAAAAAAAAAAAAAAAAAAAGGCAAATAAAAAATACTTGAACTGCATTCAGGCTGCGTAGTTTACAAGCAACCCAAAGACTGAGAAATGGCCAGAGAAACCATTCACGTAATAATGGCGTGTCAAACACATCTGTAAAGTTCCTGCAGCATTTGCAAACAGATGCCCAAATTCAACAGGATTTAGTCAGAGCCGTTCATATGATTAAAATTAGGTGTGCATCTTACTGGAACAGGGCCAGGAGAAGGGACTACAGTTCCGTGGTTACTTGATTGTCATGAGTAGTCATCCAGCTATATTTCCCCCAGGACCAATGCATGGGTCGACTGGTACGGGAAAAATTACACATGGGAATTGCAGTAAAAGGAAGAGCGATGGGAGAGTTGGCCAGGCTGGCTCGCTGAGGTGGGCAGCTGGGTGGATGTAGGTGGCACCGATGAGCAGGGACCCAACTCAGGTGTCACGTCACACCCGCAGCTTCCAAACGCCCCACTGCACTTCTCCTGACGCAGTCCGAGACTTAACCGTGTGCTGGCTGTAACCGAGGCGTCCGCATGTGAAAGCAATTGTGATGGCTGGAAAGGCTTGGGTTCTGTTTTGTTTGTGTTGTTCATTTCCTACAAATGCAATTACCAAGGGATAAATTAAATTAGGTTGTAACGTTATTTTGAACATCTTTTCTGGTTTGCTTTACTTCAAATTTTCTGAGGCCAGTGTTTACAGTTAAAAATACAACTTGGCAGAAGTACAATCAGGAGTGAGCAACACGTACCACAAACAAAACCATTAAGACCATTTAGAAAATTTTTGCAAAAGACAATCAAGTGTTACGGGACTAATTTCCCACTTGGTCATCATGGTCTTATGTCAACATTAACACCATTGACTTCAGCCAAGCCCTACAGGCACAAAGCTTGTGTGATGGGGAGGAAAACTGGCCCAGTTTAGGATTATGTATACTGTATTATTTAAAAGACAAAGAAGGGAATCCCAGGAGTGTTTAAGTACCCTGAAGTCTCTGAATGCAGCCCTTTTCCCACTGAAATCAAAGGCAGAGCATCCATGTACTGGGAGGGGCTGTCCCCTACCTGCCATTGGGAAGGCATGGCCACTGGCAATGCACTTTTTTGGGCTGGATGTGGAGTTTAGGACAGGATGGATGCATTGCAGAATGGAGAGATGATTAGAAAGGTGTGTCTTCCTCCCTATGCACATCATCTCACAGCCACAATACCTCCTTATGTCTCATTCGTTCATGTTTCTCCATTGTCAGAACAATATTTAAATTATTCCTGGAAGACTAGGAATTACTTTAAAAGCTCCCCAAATCAGTCAATATGATTTTTTTGTCTATATGTTTATGGCTAGAGAGATATGTATATATATAAAAAAAAAAAAAAAGATGAGAAGTGTTTTTCACCTGGTTGATCATTGGAGTCTGGGGTTTTGTTTTTTTCATTGATAGGTCTATCAGAAGAGCAATTATATTAGATATGTTGGGTTGGCCACTAGGATGAGTAAAACAGTTTGGGAGAGGAAGAAGTTTATGAATATTTCAGGGTAATTACTAACAGTTAGTCCCAGAACCAGAGGAAAAAAAAAAAAAAAAAGAAAGAAAAAGAGAGAACAGCTTTCGCCTGTTACTGATTTCCTTTTTGGTTACAGGGACCATTGTTTGTTTTAATGACAGGAAAAGAGAGCTGTCAGAAGACATTTGCATAGTGCAAATAGGGTCACAAATCAGAGGGACTGCGTAGATTATTTAGCAGCGAGCCGGCAACCATCGGTGTGCAACTACGAGAACAAGATTGTTTCCTGGAATATGGGGCTCAAGCAAATTTTGGGGAGAAAAGCTTCCTGCTTGTGACAGGGTCTGACGGGCTCTCGTGAAGGTGTTGCTGTTTGTTTATTTTCCTAGCTGCGTGCTTAAGATGCATTCTTTGAAAATGTAGCTGATGGGTCTGTTTGTATAGACTGCACTGCTGGTGAGTTAGACCAGGGGTTTGTGTTCATTTGGGAAAAGAGAAAGAATCCTGGCCATCAGAAATGTTTACTATATCAGGAAATGAATTCACTACTTGAGGGTTCCAGTGGATATAAAACAAAAATTAAAACAAGAGCCTTGTATAAACCCACTTTGTATTGTCTCCTCCATAAACAGCCCCATACGTGACAAAGCTCCAAGTGAGAGAGAGAGGTAGTTTTATTGGGGCATGTGGAGGGGAGTTAATTGCTGTCGTGTTTTGATTTTTTTTGCACATGTTGGTGAGTTTGAAGCAAAATCTGGTCTTCTTTTTTCCCTCCCGTTCCAGGGAGAGCTGAGCCTTCACTGAGAAATAACACTAGGCAAAATGACTTCAAGCTGTCACCATTACACAACCTAAACTTTATTTCTTCATTAATGCATTACAGAGCAAAAAAACAATGAGAGCATTCCTCTGGAATGCGTGTTTACTGAGCACAAAATGATATGTTTACTGAAATAGCAGTTGCTGCCGGGTTACCCAGTGGGAGAGAGCTTTCTCTTTCCGCACCGGTCCGAGACCCCGGTGCTGCTCTGCTCTGCAGCCTTCGGTGCTGGCGATTGCCCCCTGCCGCCCCGGTCCCCATGCAAGCGGAGGCTGAGGGGGTCCCATGGGAAAGAGCAGCGGCGGTGCCGACCCGAGCCAAGGCTCGGCATTGTCCGGTGGCACCTTTCTGGTGGCCCGGCAAGCCCTGGAGGAAAGGAGAAAAAGGAGGGAGATTTTGAGGCATCTCTTCCTGGAAAAAGCATGAGTCAGAGGAGAAGGGGCTAAGCCCGGGATTTCGGGGCGGGTGGCAGCGCTCCGCTTGGCGCGGGAGCAGGAGGGATGCTCGGGGCAGAGGATGGGTGCTGGTGGCACGTGGGCAAAGGGCTGAGGCGGTGGCTGAGGACTGGCAGAGCAGCTCCTGGGTACAGCAGCACTGGGGCAATGCACCGCAGGAGGAAGGGTGGGAGGGCAGGCGATGTCCTTTGTGGTCACAGTAATGAAAACATCATTCCTGATGGCCGGGATGTGATGGGCACGTTGCAAACGCCTCAAACAAAAACAGCCAGGGGAGGGAAGAAAGGGAGTCAGATAGACAAAGGAAAATAAAACTGGTGATGGAGCTTTATCCCAAGAGTCAAAGCAAACCGTGCGTGTGTCGGTGCATGTGTACACACGCAGGTGCACACACATGCAAACCCTCCTATGCACCCAGTCTCATAAATTCAAAGGTAGGATTGGGTTTTTTTCTCTTTATTCCACTAAGATTCAGGCAGCAAAAACAATAATTAAGGAGCTTTTGCTCAGTACAACTGCCAAGCAGACATCAGGTTGGCTGCAGCGCTCTTTGGTGTGGATATGGCTCTCCAGTGATTCATAACCAGCCCAATCGGAACAGGGTTCATCTGTGCCCCAACCAACAAAAACACAACTGCAATGTTTTCTGTTCGTTCCCTTCTCCTTTAAAGAGAAATACACACACGCGCGCAGAGGAAAAACAAAACCGGAGTGCTTTCTAACCTGGTACAGCATATTACACTAATTAAGGGATGCTGTTACTCATGCATCATTCACGACCCTGCCAAAACTGGGAACAAACAGTCCCTACAATCTGGATAGGACTGTCTGAGCTGAACTTTGTCAAGTTTTCTGATCTGAAAAAGCCCAAATAGGAAACATCCTTCCCCACTGCTAAATCCCTGAGGTTGGCAGCGTACCGGGCACTGCTCTTGCCCTGATCCACTTTTCTATGATCACACATGGATACCCCTGTCCAGCAGTGACCACAGGGCAAGTGAAGGGACTTGCACGACTTCAGAGGCCATCATCTTTCTACTGGGTTGCAGCAAAGACCTTGGAGGCTCCGCACCTGGTCAGCTCCTGCCGTCGTGGGAATGTCCCTGGAGACCTGGAAGAGGCTGCACCCTGAGCATCGCCACCACCCTGGAGGTAAAAGCATCTCTTTGCTGCAGGCTTTTTGGTGTTCCGTTCAACACCGTGGGGACACAGGGGCACTGCTGCCAGGAGAGCCAGAGGCATCACTCCCCCAAACCCTTCTTGCTGAGGTGTGGAGGATGGCCAGGGAAGTCTGTTGAGGTGTCTCCGTCCGTGGCTGAGAGGGGCCAGGGAAGCATGCTATTTGTGTATGTGCCATGTATGTGTCTCGGCACCACGCTGAGAAGGATTGACAGGAGCTGCAGAATGGCTGAGTAAAATTTTCCAAAATACCTAAGTGATGTAGAAGCCTCCTGTCCTATTTTTAAAACGTGACTGAAGCATGCGAGGCCCAGAGCCTTAAAGGTACCTCTGCAGATAGCTCCTGTGGAGCTGAGCACCATCATCCCATCACCCTGGTGAGCCATCCTCCCCACCACTCTGGGGTCCCCTCTCCTCTAGGTCACCTCGGTTCAGCCCCCGACACCCAACAAGTTGCCTCTTCTGCAAGTCCTGCAGGGACCTGCGCAGATTGCTGTCGAGCGTCTGTCCCCCAGTGGAGATCTCCTCTTTCCTTCCACCAGTCCCACCAGAGCTGCTTCATTCTTGGTTTGTGCTCCCAGCCACTGCGCCTCCGGTTTTTCCTCCTTCTTTTCTTATCCAGAAGCCGCTGCCGGGTGGTAACTCTACTCCATCCCAGCCAGCTTACAGGTGGGACATCCCCGACCCAGCTGCTACGCACAGGCACGTTGCTCTCAGCAGGTCTTGTAACTCCAGAATGGGTGAAAAGGTGACTTTAGCAGCGTCTTTTCTTGCTGGCCAGCGGGCTTGCAGAGCCCCAGCCCGTCTGGCTTGGCCCAAAATATCTCAGGCTGCTTTCCACAGCAATGAAATGTCACCTATTTATTGCTGCTGATTATTGCTAATGACAAAGGCAGGTGGCTGGGGCGGGCAAAAGGAGAATGGCAAGGCTCAGAGAGATGGGAGAAGATAAAAAGGTCAAAAAGCAGTTATTTTAGCTGCTGGCTTTGTGCAATTTTGGAAACAGAGGACTGTTTGCGTTAGATGTAGCAAGCGCAGGTTTCAACTGCAACAGCACTCTTCCCACTCCGTGTTTTTGCAAAACTTTCTGCCTATTTGTAGCACCTCCTGCTGTATTGCTCACACCAGCCCTTGCTCAAGAAAGATACTGGAGCCATACGTTGGAGCCGTATGTCTCATCGGCACAGCAAGACTCGAGCAGAAGCTATTGCCAGAGGCAGAAATACTCTCATGGGTGCAGCCAGTAGAATAGGTGGAAATTTTCCAAATTTCTTTTTGCAGAGGGAACATTTTTCCCCATGAAAAATGTGGAGGGAATGAAGGGAAGGCTTGATAATGACTTTTACGACATTTTCTTCCCCACTTCTAAGTTCTTCTAATTGTCTTTTCTATCTTATGATGCCCTTGCGGAGCCCCGACTCTCTCACTGATGTCAAGTCAGGAACAGTGAGGAAAGAAATATTGTCACCCAAGCTGCGGTGCTGAAAGCTCCTTCTTGTCAGCGCTCTGATACAAATAACCATATAGATACCAGGACGTGCTCCTAAAGTTTCTGTCGTTGCGCAAGGGCCCTTCTGGCCTCTCAGCTGCTGCAGCAGTGCAGTGCTCTTGATTTTCCCATGTCTCTCCCAAGCACATTCTTTCCCTGCAGACTGGAAAATGGTGTTGAGGGTGCTGCTTTGCGACCGTGCCATGGTTGGTGAGGGTGGAGGTAGAGGCAGGTAGGAGAAGACAAGGGTTTGTGAAGCACCGGCAAGAGGCAGGCTGGGCACTGGGAGGGAGCACAAGCACCATGCAGTGCTTGCGCTGAATCAAACCCCTTGCTGCACGTACTTCAGAGGGGAAGCCTAAACCACCCAACGTTGCAGCAGGATCCCTAACATGGTCGGGGCAGAATCCCATTAATAGCAGGATGTCAGCATGTTGCAGCGGGCAGCCCAGGAACTCATAGTGGTGCAAGCACCTACACCAAGGACAGATCCAGAAGAAGGATGAACTCTTGCACGTCCTCCAAACACCATCCCTACAGTACAAATTCACCTAACTTTTAAATGCCAGGATGTCTGTTTTGCTTTCCTTTGAAGTCAAGAGATGCTGGTACATCCATCAGTGATTTGTGAGCTTGTGTCTCTGCAACCAGTCACCTGCTGAACCCTGGGGACCACTGCACATCCTTTGGGTACCAACAGTTACATCCCTTCCCACATGATGCAGCACTGGCCCCCACACCGGCAAGCCACAGCCGCAGGGAAGCCACGACCGCTCAGATGAATGCCTTTGATAAATGGCCACCCTCCCACTTCCCTGCTGCATGGACCAGATAGCTGCAAGCCAAGGCCATTACTCAGCGTATCATCAGGTGTGTAGCTGTGTCCTGTGCACTCCAAATTGGCAAGGAGATGACTATTGGAAGGAAGCTGAAGCCAAAAGGGCTGTGGCATCTGGCCAAATCTGCTGTCAATTTTGAAACTGATTCGCTGTTCCTCCTGTGGAGCAAAACAACCATATTTTTCATTTTGCAAAGGACAAAGCTCAACAGGGCTTTTTTTTTTTTTTTTTTTTTGGTTGTGTTTGCTAGGAATTTATTGAACACTGTTAGATTATTCTTCTTGCTGTCAGGAAACAGGCTGACTCCCCTCCCAAGTAGCAAAGTTTGGCTACTGAGCAACCAGGCTGCATGGGGCTTTTTGGCCACTGGTGAGGCTACTGTCTTAGATGGTGGCCCATGAACGTCCTTCAAACACTTGGCGTAGAAGAGCTTTGCTGTCAGCCTCTGGAAGTTCCCCTATCAATGGGCGATGAGCGGACAGCGCTGCTCTTGGGCCTGAAGAGAGCAAAACCCCACTGCCATAAAATCTCTAACACAGCATCTGGTTTGGTTTATACTCTGTGTGTGCTGTATTTCATCCCAGGGAAGTGGCCCCAAGCTGCTCGGAACATGTGCCGCGTGGTCCAGGACTGCTGGGGAAGGTGCCCTGCTCCCCAGCATCTGCAGCCAGTCCCGTGTGCTGAGAAATGCACAGTCCCATGGTGGGAAATTTGTAAACCTGACCCCAACCTTCCCTATTCCTTCAGTGAAAAGTATGGAAGGAAAAAGCCTGCAGCATTTTTTTGTGATGGGGATGAGCACCAGAAACAGGCCACGAGAAGGGATGGTAGCACGAACAGAGTAGGAGCCAGTGCTTTCCTTATCCCTCCTCCTCCCAGTTATCCAGCCTGATTATGCACCCGACCCATCCACCTCCATCTACACTGAAAATCTGGCACTTGGCCATCCACTAGCCATCGTTTCTGTGCTGAAGTGAGTCTTGTTTGGGGGAAATTTCCCCGGCCATGGAGAAACCAGAGCAAGAAGTGGTTTCCCCAGTTCATTCCATTAGTCATTGTTGTCCTCCCCTTGGGCCACCCTGAACAATTTCCTTCCCCTCCCCTCCATGTACACCCTTGAAATGGTTTTAGAATACAGCACTGAAAAATAAAGTTTAAAAAACCCAAAAAAACAAGGCATTGAAAACATTCAAATATATTGCTCGGCTCTTTCCTCCCCTCACCATTGTCTTAGGAGGGCTGGCGCGGGACCAGACTTCTTTCTTATTACCAATCTTAACTACTCCACTGGGCATCGAAAAATAAAGCCCTATAAAAGTCACTAATTAAATAAGTTCTCCCATCTGACCTAATACAAGCAACATGGGAGGTTGCATGATTATTTTTTTTTTAGGGTTTTTTTTTTTTCTTTTTCCCCTCTATTTTGCAGAGCCCACTTTTCTGATGGGGCTTTGTTGTTTTTCTGGTAAGGGAGAGGGATTTCAAGGTCACAGAATGAATAAATTATGATAATGCACGGCCATGGGGACAAGCGGGCACGAGTGAGCACGACAGCAGCCAAGGTGCTCGCTGCCTCCCTGGTCTCCTCTGGGGGGGGGACGGGGCTGTAGTCGTCCCTCCCCGTGGCAGCTGTGCAGGTGCCCAGCACCCCTGTTATTGTCTGCCAGGGCAGCCGTTTCTTTTTTTTAATTATCATTACTATTTTCTTCTCTTGCAACTCAGGAGTGCACGGTTATCTCATCTGCATGTCCCTCGCCCCAAGGTTCTGCAGAGCTCCCCTGCTCCAGGCCTTGTGGGGTGCATGCCTGCCCCAAAGCAAGCGAGACGGAAAATTAGCGGCTGGATTTCCTGTTATTCTTGGGAATTTTGGATGGATTCATGCAACTAGATATTCATCACTCTTAGTTGCGGTGATTCCAGTACCACGCGCTCGCTCCCTCTCTTCCCCCCTGCTCCCTGGGAGTGAGCCCACAAGTGAGATGAGTTGGGCGGTCTCAGGCCATTGCCCCACCACTGGGGCTGCACGGGGCAATGCTCTTTTCTTTCCTTCTGACTTGCTCACCCATAAGCTCATCTCTTCCGAGAGCGTCTCAAGATTTTCTAATAACAGGAAGCGGCACGCTGCCTGCCCTGGGGTCCAGCTGCCTGTGGGAAGAGGTGTGGCTGCCTCCAACTTCGAGGAACACCAGTGTCACGAGTGGCCCCAGTCTCAGCACACTTTCTCCGTGGCTTCTTCCTTGCTGCCTCCAGCACTATTGCCCTTTTTTTCACTTACTATCTGAATAACCCAAGGGATTGCAACTGTGATCGGCCCCTGCAGAGACAGACGTCTCAGGGGAGAGGGCTGCAGCTCCCAAAAGGTGGTAGGTAGGGGTGGGGATGCTGAGCCTAGGAAAATGTGCACCTCTGCTGTGGCTGCCCTGTTTCAGGTTGCTGGAGGTCCCAAAGTCGGTGCTGTAGTGAAGCAGATGCCAAAGAGTTTGAGCCCACACCACCAGAGGATTTTTCCAAATCTCTTTCCCTCTTTTAACGCAGAACGTTTGGCAAGGAAGGGTCTTGCCCTTTAACAAAGTGGTGGACGGGATCTGCCCTGCTGGACAAGCTCTCTGGCTGCTCCTCCTGCCTCTCTTCACGCCTGGAGAGCCAGGCAGCACAGACCCCTGGGGACGCCTCCCGACGCCCCGATTTAGCTCATTCTAGGCCATGCTGAGATTATTATCTGCAGGAGCCTGCCTCTCTCCCCTCCTCGTTGTGACTAGTTTTCTTATTTTAGCCCGGTGCTTCTCTTTGCCCCCACCCGGGCTATTTATTCTATAGCTTTTACGCTATAGCTAGGATAAAGAAACAGCAGCAGAGAGGGGGCTGTGGCTATTGTGGAGGGCAGGGATGGGTGTGCGGCGCTGGGAGAGGGTGGCTGGAGCTTTGCCCAGCACCAGGCACTTTCCTAATGAAACCTCCCAGAGTACGGTCCCTGAGCCAGGGCCACAAGGAAGCCATGCAGCATCCGCCTGGCTTTATTCCCACGGCTGTCGTGGGTGAGCACGGCCATCAGTTTTGAGCACAAGGTGCTGCTGGGTGGTACAACCTCTCTGCAAACCTGCACAACAGCAAAGCAAACGGGAGCAGCTGCATGGAGGCAGCAGGCTCATTGCTTAACCCATGGAAAGACTTCAAATGATTTTTCTGTGACTGGTCGCTTCAAGTCTTCCAACAAATGCCCTCTGGCTATTAACGTTACATGAATATTCCTGTGTACTCAGTTATTAACAAGAGGCCTGTGAAAATGACAAACCCTAAACAAATGCAGGAGACTGTTCATAGAACAATTAAATTTGCTTTGCACCAGCTTGTGGCCTGGAAAAAACATCCCTGAATTGGGCTTATGTCAATCTAGTCATGAGACAAATATGTTGTGTGACTTGGCTGAAATGACGGGGCTCTCTGCTGGCTTTCAAGCGGTGGTGAGTGCTTTCAGTTAGAGATCGGGACTCAGCAAGTTTCAATTCAGTTGACACTCCAGGTAACTTGTGTTATTTTCTGTGCACCATCTGCAATCTGGAAAGGCTTCCTCCCTCATGGGTCTCGTGTTGCATACATGGTGGGAAATATTGGAGATACCTGTACCAGCCTCTTAAAAGCCATTTTCCAGAAATGAGGAGTAAATTAACTGCAGAGCAACAGCCAGGATGAGAAGGGAAGAGCACAGATGTGATGCAGTGAGGTCGTCCCCAGACTTCATAAGACAGCCTGGCCAAGGCATTAGCTGAACCTGACTGGCTTCTTACCCTGCAAGTTAAGGAGGAAACCCTTTAAATTTATATATTCTTTATCCATGAAAAATATGAAACTCATGCACTGTCACTAATTTATTGCCTGAGCAAATTTGGTTAGGAGAGAGGTCAAGTCTTGAGTGCAAAGAGAAACTGTCCTCCAGCAATAGAAATGATCACTGAATATTTAATACGATACTTGACATCATAGTGCACCTCAAATGGGAAAATTTGGGGACTTGGCCCTCTCTCTGGAGACTTTCTCTGGGCCACTGAGGTCTCTTGTTGCCATCCTACTTTGCGAACATCTTCTGCATCCCCTATGTTCCTGCAGGCTACCCAGTGGGGATGACTTTCGTTTTTCCATGGGTAAAGGCTGACACTACAGGTGTTTGAGGGCTGCTCTGGGAAAAGCAAGAGACGAGTCACATTGCTTCTCTGACCAAGAAAGGATGTGGATAAAAGATAATAATTTAGTCTTCTGCAAGTGCTTTCATTGGGAGGCATTGCCTGTCTTCTTCAACCTCTCTTTTTGCAGTCAATGCAATTCAAGTTAAAAGCATTTTTAGTGGGGACCCTGGCGCCGGACAGGGTGGTAGGAATTAGTGTACCATGGGGCAGGAGAGGGCTGTGGGATGTGGGGTAAGTAGACAAACCTTTTTATATCTATCAGTAAAGAAAATGGTAATTGCCACAAAGCTTTTCCTGCAGGAAAAAGTCATCGGTTCGTGATGGACAGCCAGGTCTAAGGTGACTGGGAAAAAAAATGGATCATAAATATATTCTAGCTTAGCTTCTGACAACAAACCTCCAGAAACAGCTTTTGGTTGGTTGGTGCTTGGGGACTTTAGAAGACAAAATAACTGAGATGTCCCCTACAGAAGGTAGGCAAATGTATCACAGTATAATACAGTCACATTTAAAGACATTTGTCTAGAGCACAGAATATGGGAGTGTTCTCCAGTATTCTTGCATAGGTTAAATACATCATTTCAACTGCATACTTGCATAAGAATAAATCTACAATCAAATCTACAATCAAATGCTTGGTAAAAAGGGCTTATCTTCTTTTTTTTTTTTTTTGGTAATGCTTCAATGGAAATATCCTCATGTTTCTAGCTTGTTAGGACACAGTCAAGAAGGGAATAACCCATTACATACTTCATTATTTTCCAGATAGCAGGGTAAATCTCCTAGGAATATTTGAAATGTAAAGGGTATTATAATATCTAAAATCAAATTACATGAATTTTGATGATGTGTCAGCACTTGCAACTGGTAATGCTAATGCTGATTTTTGGGGAGCCATTACTCAGTCTGCACCTCAATATAAAATGGATGAGGATTGCCTTACAAGCAGTTGTTCTGTTCATTTTCTAAATAATACCACAAAATAAGACATAGATAGACCCCCTTTTTTTTACCTTTCCTTATTTGCAAAACAAAGCTTCAATTACCCCTGATATTTTGTAACATCAGCCTCTGAGACACAGAAATGTTGAAGAAAAAAACCCTATTCAGAGCTGCGAGCTAAAATATTCTTTATGATGGTCTTAAAATCAGAATTACCCAGTCTAGTATATGCTGAAATTTATGGTGGTGCATTAAAGCTACGACAAACAACCTCTGACAAATAATTTAGTCGTAACTCTTATTTCAGCACACATCAGGGCAAAGTAGCGCAAGTGGAAAGGGATGATGTTGGGCAGTTGTGGACGCTAGTTTCAGTGCCAGACTTCAGATTTTTATTTCAACAAGCAAAATTATCTTAACTTACTTTATCCATTTTTCTCTGGGGGGGAAAAAAAAAACAAAAAAAAACCCAAAAAAAAACCCACACAAAAAAACCACCAAAAAAACCCCAAACCCGCTGTTTTTTCCAGAAACCCTCTTGATTTTATAAAATGTTTGAAACTTGAGAAGAGACTGGATATGCTTTGTCTCCATGAGAACTACTTCATCCTGATAGATTTAGTGGAGAATGTGTCTGTGCTCCATGAATCTTCCCCTAAGAAATAGCCGAATGTATTGTTTCCAAATACTAATTCTCTCAACTTCTTAAAATCCCTTGGCACTTATTATATTCATTCCTCGCAAGCAGTAGTGAAAACAAATGTTCTTTGTGTAAACAGACTTTGACAGAATGTGGGAACCTAAATAAATATGGTTATAATATGGTATAAAAATCAACTTCAAATTTGAAGCAAACTGAAAGTGTACGAGTAAAGAGTCCTGTCATTCAACTTCAGAAAAATCCCCAAATATATACTGAGGTGTATTAAAACAGGTAAATATCAACTCTGAGGCTCCTAACTGCGTCATATGTTTGAAGACACTGGAACTGTGTAAATATGCAATGTTAAGTAAAACAGTTGCTCCAAAACGTCCTTTCGCATAAAACATGCTCTCGTATCTGTTATTTCCCTCCAAGAAAAATGAGCATCCTACCAGCGCTGTTTTCCTCAGCTGGCCAGCAATGTGGGGCGTAGCTCTCCTTTGGGGTGGGCAATGACGTCATAGGACCGATGGAAACCAAGGATATTTTGAAACGTTTACGTGGCTTATTTAAGCTAGGGGGAAAAAAAAAAAAGAAAAAGAAAAAGGGAAAAAAAAAAGTACTTACTCCAGAAAGCACAACTGGCCACAAAGCCTTTCTATGAGATTGGATACCCTGGGTGGTTTTCTGAGGCATGAGGCCAAAGGCCAAAAGAGCAAAACCACCCAAAAAGTGTAATAATTACCCTTCGGGGTAACGGCTGCATGAAATGGAACTTATGAATAAAGACAAGGAAAACCCATTAAGTAATATTATTGACATGCATCTGACGTCGTCGATAGCCAACCAGCACTTGCCACTTGTGCGCCGGATTTCTGAAATCATTTCTTAATGGAATAAGGGGTTTTTAATTCATAACGTCTTTCTACAGATGCTAGAGGATGCAGGTTTGCCAGCCATTCACGTTCCCAGCCTGCATGCTGTTAATAAATCCAAGGTTTAGTTGAAGCACAGTAGTAGTCCTCTGTTATATCAGCATTGCAAACAAGTTTCAGCTTCATGCAATAACAAAAAATTGCCATATATCAGCATTTCTTAAGCACCTGTCCCTGACAGTGCCAAGCCACTCCGAGAATTACAGGGGGAAGAAATGAGAGAGACCATTTTCCATGTGAGATGTAGTGCTGCGGCGACAAATATACCTTTTGATTGCATAGTGCAAACAGACTTCAGTGCCAATTTCAGAGGCAAAATAAAGGAAAACAGGGTTCAGACGATGCTACAAGCCTGAAAAATGTGTCTGGACCACATAATAAAGGCATAAATGGAAGATTTGTGACTCTTGAGGTTTTTAAGTTTTAGGGTCCAAATGGCTGCCTTACTTCCATGGTTTAATAGCAGAGCAGTTTTAAGGAGAACCAAAATCAGAGCTGAGAGAGGATCAGCTGAATAATGCAGTTGTAGGACCAAAGCTGGATACCCATTTACTGGAGGCCGACGTGGTGGTCATGAAGATGGGAGTAGTCCTGAAGCCAGGCAATATCTCCCTTCCAAAAGCCTGTACCCCTTCTCCTCACCTGTGTCATGACAAGAACACAGTTTCTGTTAGGCTGGATGTGAAGAAGACATTCTTCTAGAGGAAGGCATATCAACAAGGTACATTCCCACTGCCTAGGCTTAGGGAGAAAATGGATTCTTCTCTCTTTGTACATACAGTGAAGTGTGAAGACACTGATGGCTCTAGAGAGTCAATCCTTTTATTGGATTATTTTTTTCTGCAACATTACAACTTGGCAGCTTTAAAAGTGATTCTTTTCACTGCCCAGGGCAAATCTACATTTGCTAAATTTAAGGAAGTTGGTCCCACTTTTGAGAAGCAACAGTATCTTGACAAGTAAAGAACAGTTCATTAGTAATTCCAAAATTCAGATACTAATCACAGCTTAAAAAGGCACTTTATAAAGTGCCTGATTGTTAATCTTATGGAGGTGTTTTGAATGTAGAAGTAATTGTACCTCTGCTGGGTGACCTGTGCTTGAGTACAACTGTATGTTGGGATGGACAGTCAATCACAGATGCTACTTCTGAGACTTCAGGAGCCCCTAAATGCTTTTATTTAGCCTTCCTTAAATATATGCTGTACTCATCTTGGCATGTGTCCTGACAGTCTTTCTGTGTCGCTGTTAATCACTGAACTGGGGTGCACTGTGTGATGATGTTGCCTTACGTACCAGGAGCAGCCAAAGCACAACCTTTCTGTCTTGCCTGTACAGTTGTGGTTGGTGAAACATCTGCCAACAGAGTTGGGTGAGGTCTGGCATGCTTTGCAGGAGTTTCTGCTCTGCTTTGTGACAAGCAATCTTAGCTTAGGTCTCCTCCGTGCAGTCAGACATGCAAGGTACCAAGGAGGGGCACAGCCCTGTGGAGCAAACTGGGCAGGGGTGTGAGTGCCCATGTTTTCTTCGTGGGGATTCAGGAACTATCCCCAGCTCTTCATACCAAGACCCTTCTCCACATGGTGGGACTGCATAGTGAAGGGTGGCAACTGCTCACCCATCAGTACCCTAAAGGCATGGTTCCCTGAGGTTTTGCTGGTGGGAAGGGTCTGTTGAAGGAGGAGGCTTGGGCTGCCTGGTGAGGTGAGGAGAGCCAGCTTTCAGATCACCCCACGGTGGGAGGTGGACTTGTTTATCAGCACAACTTGCCTGGTGCCACCCCTTTTCATTTTAGACTGAGTCAACCCTCCAGACACCAATGAATGTGCTCTTGTAAACAAATACCATGGGTTGTTCCTTTTCTGTTGTTGTTGCTGCTGCTGTTGGATGTTTTTCTCTCTTTTCTGGCTAAAACTGCTTTACCCTCAGAGAGCAAGGCTACATAACCTTTGCAGGCTCTTGAGCAACTTTTAAATGGTCTCTGTTGGGATGGGAGACTTTTCTTTCCTAGTGAAAAAGGCATGACCATGGGCAGTAAACAGCTCAAGGACAGTGGAGATGACACGGTGCAGGTGAGAGGGCTGCCCAGGACTGCACCCCAGTCCTACTATCCCAAACAATGGCATCACTGAGCTCAGTTCAGGGACGCACCCAGTGTGGGTGCTCACTGCAGCATTGGATGGTGTGTTGGCGTCAATGGCACTCACAAGGTGGCAATGGTTTC
The DNA here is from genome assembly GCA_013400195.1 of Aramus guarauna. Lineage (NCBI taxonomy): Eukaryota > Metazoa > Chordata > Aves > Gruiformes > Aramidae > Aramus > Aramus guarauna. The sequence goes on from VXBL01003319.1 coordinate 384,660, forward strand.
ACAAAGGGCAGGAGAGCACCAGGTGCATTAAAAATACAAAGAGAGGCTCAAAACTATTCCTTGACCTTGCCACCCTTGCTGGAATGTGGGCAGAGATGCAGCAGAAATGACCGGTGTGGTCTACAGTGGCTCGTCTGTCTCTTTAGGATTTCCCCTCTGTCTTCCTCTTTTCTAAGTATTTTTTTTTATTCTGCTCTTTTCATGTTTGTGTAGCCCTGGTCACACTGATGACTTCCCCTTGCCCTGGCTGAGCACTACTAGTTGGCAGCACAGCATGTCCCACCAGCTGGTGTCTGGTTAGCTCTGGAACCTACCAATGGCTGTTGAGGGATGCAGTGTCCCTTCCCCTGCCACCTCTTTTCCAAAAATGCCTGAAAATGTCCTTTTGTTTTCCTGGCCACAGCAGCAAATTGTAAGTGGTGGGACCATCTCAAAAAATCGGAGGGGATTCTGCCTCTGCACATCACAGTTTGGAGTTTGAATGTTATGAAACTGAAGATGACTAAACTGGTCAGACTGCGATATTTCCTAAGGATGCTTCCTTCCCTTGGGTGAACATGCTCCCAAGGGATTGTTTCATTCATGCATTAAGCTGAGTGACTTCAATGTTGTTAACTGTAAAAAAAACAGCCTTTCTGCACTTACTACAATAGTCCAGCCACAAACTGGGAGTTTTGGTAAAAAAGAAATTACACTTTGCTTCAGGGTCAGTCAGTAAAGTTTCTTTGCCACCAGCTTTTCTCTCTCTTTTTTTTTTTTTTTTTTTTTTTTTTTGTTTTTTTCCCCCCCCCCCGTTTTTTCCCCTTTAAGCCATCGGAGACCAATAACCCCAATTCACACAGTGCTTGTGGTGTCAGTGAACTCCTCCGCACCATACATCGAGCAAACTCGCAACAGCATAGCAGCTCTGCATCCCAACACAGGTACGTACGAAGGCATAGGGACACCAAGGAATGCAAGCTGCATGTTCCTCCTCTGTGCCTCACCTCTCTTGCCACTGCAAGACACGGAAGTTGAAAGCTAAGTTTTTGAGTTACCAGCAATTTCCACTTTGGTGCATTATTGGCTTTCCTGCAGTGCTTTTATAAGCCTGTTTATAAGACAATAGACAATGGGAGAAGTTGCTGAGGCTCCCAGTGGACACATGTTGACAATAAACCCCTGTAACAGAGGTCAAATGTGTGTTCCCAGAATAGCAGAGGGTAACTCACTGCTAACACTGCAAATGAACCAATACAGAAGAGATGTCTTATTGTCCAAGCCATTGAGTCAGCTTGGCCCAAGAAGACTAATTTTCCAGAAGATCTGATCTCTTTACTTACTGCAAGGATATGACAACATGTCTCTTCCATTGGTAATGCCTATGCGAAGGTTCCTGTAGTCATAGATATAAAGCTATTTAAAATGATTCGAAGTGTAAAGAGACAACACCACCCTAAATGTCATGTTCTTGACCAGGTGCCCCCGTTGGTGGAAAGCCTTTCTCCAAGCGAGACACGGGAGTGAGTCAGATGGCAGTTTCATGTGGGTGGGGTGGCTCTGCACAGTAATGAGGGGAGGGAAGGAATTATAAAATGCTATGTCCTATTTTTAAGAAGTTGTAACTTAGCTTTACTTTTCCCTCGTATGAAGTATCCTTGGACAGGAAAGCATTTTTAATACATGGTTTGCAAAAAGGAAAAAAAAAAAAAATTAATGACCAAGTGGAGTTTTCTTCTTTCTCCGGTCACTTTTCAGCTTCAGTGGGTGCCAAAAAGAATTAAAAGCTTCTCTTTTTTTCGTGTGTGGTTGCAGATACATTAATTGTGCTCTGATAGCCAGAGGATGACAGGATGACTGACTGAATAGGACAACCCTATGGTCATTTGTGTCAAAGATGAATTGCTGGCTGCCAGACCACTCCTGATGGGTTTCATGTTTGAAAGCCTGGCACGCCAAACTCTCCTTGGTGCTAGAAGAGTTGAGTTGATGGCAAGGTGGTATGAATAGCAATGTGAGCATATATGTGAGCTCTTGGGCTGACAGGGAGGTTTGCACAAACTCCAGAAGCATTTTGGCAAACAAAAACTCTCTCCTTGGAAAAGCATGTGTATCACTCCATAGAAAATATATCCATCTACAAAGTGATCCAAGAAAGGCTGTGGGACAGCCCAAGTCTTCTCCATGTGCCATGTCCACAGAAGCAGGGAGGCAAGGTTGCTATCATGCAATGGCAACAATTGTCCTATGTTTAATGCCTTTTTAAATTCTTGCCTCCATTTTTCCTGGTGTGCAAAGGGCTGGAAGCAAAGGCACCGCACCCTGAAGGGGTGCAGGCTGTTATGGCAGGAGCACAGTGCCAAGGTTATGGTTAGATCCTAAGTTCCTCTTGATTGGCATCGTAACAATTTTATGACCAACTTTGTCTTATGAATACTCAAAGCTCTGAGCCAAGAGACAGGGATTTTTCTTCATTTCAGAGCCCATTAGTGAGCAACCAGCAGTGGAGACAGGAAGTAGCTGCTCTGTAAAGGTCAGGTTGGTGGGATAATTACATTTTCTTTTGCAGAATACCACACCACCAAAGCCAGTAGAGTCACTTAAAGACCCCAAGACACCCAAATGATGACCTCATGGCCAAACTAGCACCCTGGCCAACGCACCATGCTGTTGGACAGCTATGCCTCATCCAACTGGCAGGCTGGGCCTGCAGTTCAAATGGGCATAGACTGGGACGTGAAAGGTGAGAGGGTTAATAGCACCTAGAAGTCCAGTGTTTCCAACCAAACCAACAACTTGAAAATTTCCCAGCCAAAATATTGATTCTTCTTGGTTCCTGAACTTCTGCAGCCAAATTCACAGCTCACGATCCAGCCCAGTGCATTGGCTGATTTTGAACAAAGTTCCTCGAGGGTTTGTTTTCTATTATTTTCAACTGTCTGGCTTAGAATATATAGGAGGTAATATAATTAATGGGTATCCTTGGAAAGATACATGTGTTCCTGGAAATCCTCTTCTACCTTCATAAATTCCATTGCCAGCTGTAAATTTGCCTGAAGAAAGGAAGCTGGCAGGTACAATCATGACCCAAACACTCCTTTGCTAGTATAGTAACATGCTCAAAGGTCTTGCTCAAGGAACTATTTATTTTGCTCTTTTAAATGATTTGCATGTTGGTTTGATGGGGACATTCACTTTCTCAAATTCTTCATTGTCCAGCCACGTAAGGCCCTTCTCCATTTCTGTGCAAACCATGGGAGAGGAAAACCCTTAAAATGCCATGCAGTCTAGTACTAGCAGGTTGCTGATAAGTCTTCACATCCTTCCTAGTTTCTGTTTCAAAACCTTCACCTAAACAGCAGAATTCTAGAGCGAACTGAAGAAGAATGGGAAAAATACTTGTTAGAAGCTCAAGCAAAACAAACAAATAGGAGTAGAAGGTAAATACAATCTGAAGACCCAACTAAAATACTGTTCTCCATAGGGGATAACCAACTTCATGTTGTCTGGGTTCAAAATAATCTTGAGATATTCTTTCTCCATTCCCTAGTAAACAGGTAGCAATGTAAATGTTTGGCAGGTATTTAGACATTAATAACTGAAGAACTTTGGAATGACTTTGCAACCATCTTGGAAGGGAGAGGGAAGCAAAAAAAAAAATAAAAAAAAATTAGTAAATTCAGCATTTTGTCATCATCTTCAGCCACAAGCAAGCATTACAGACCACACACAGCTCTCTCTTCTCACTTCCAACATGGACTCCAGAGATATTTTTATTTCTGGGACACTGCTATGGGCAGCAAGTGTCGCACCAAAGCCACTGATTTAGTTGCATCATTGGCTAAACTGTTCTGTAAATAGGAAAAGCAAAATCTTCCTCTACCCTACCAATGCTTTATGGAGTTGCTCAGGAAAATTTGTAATGCATGAAGCAGCAGCAGTCCCATATTAACTTGCAGACTCCAGACATTATGCAACCTGAAGCTTTCCTAATTATGCTGTCCTCAACAATTCCTGCCTACATTCATATGTCCACATACTCTTACAAGCGCGTACAAAATCCAGGGTGATTTAACCTTTACTTTATCAAAACAGAATGTTAGATTTGCAATCAGCTAGGAAAAATATAATAGTTCCTGACCTTAGCAAAGCAATTCCTTCAAACCCTTATCATAGGACTTTGACATTTAGCCTCTTGCAGAAGAGGCACAGGGACCTGGTGCTGGTGGACACCTTGCTGAAAGCCACCTATCTCCACCACTGGTCAAGAGTCAAGATAAGGGTGCTACCCAGCAGTTACCAGCAACCACATCTTCAGCTATTTGAATTTTGCTCAAGAAAACACAATCTTTGGCTTGCTCAGCTTGGATGCTCCAAGTGAAAGTGCTGTAACTGTGTCAACTGAAATGGCTGTCTCATGATTCAGTCTGCTGAAAATGACTTTATTTTTAATGTAGCATAGCTGATTTGCACCCATCTATGGCATGTTATTGTCCCAAAGCCTCTGTAGCTGTTTCATGGTAAGGTGATCCCCCAACAGATTAGACTATGCTGTGTCTCTTTCCTTCTCTTCCATTAGTTGTAGATAAAGCAAGGAAAAGGATGGGTAAAGATTTCTTGCACTGATCAAGTGAACATGAAACATTATTTCTTGAGGAGTTTAAAAGTTGCTTTGAGCCTCCTAAGTTCTGACCAAGCTGGTTCTGCCTTGCCTGTCAAGGGAGTAGCTAAAACTTGGTTTAAGCAGATTCTCCTTCCAGGAAACTGAGCTGGCAGCAGGGTTTCCACAGATGGAAACTGGAATGCTTCATGGTCCGTGAGCCATGAGATATTTAGGTGAACTGGTTCCTACTGGTTTTTCTGCTGCTGCCTCAAAATCATCTAGTTGCCTGCTGTGTTACTTGCCTTTTGGCTGAAAGCATCAGCCCCTCTATTCTGTCCTTACCTGCGTCTCACCGTCATCTGTTGGAAGTTATCTTTTTTGATATGCTGTCTGAACTGCCTAGGCGGTTGCTTTCTAAGCTACTTTCAGTTTGTTGCCAACCAATCTGGAGGGGCAGCATCCTGCAGCAGGAGAGTGGTTCAAGATAGTAAGTTGTCCAGCTGGCTCAGTTGCTTTTGGAAGATGTGTGATCAAGCTGTAAATAGAACCATTTCCTGTGCTTTTCTTCCCAGGGTTTATCTTGTTCATTCATGTGAACGATACCTGGGGAATAGCTGCGTCTGGCCTTGGTTTTAATTTGCCTGTATTTCAGCAGCATCATGTCATTACATTGGTGCAATACCAGATTTGGAGGAAATTCATGTGGATGACCTATTCTTGATAGCCCTTTAACTATGGCCAGATGGAGCATGAGCCGCTTGTGGCCACACATTGCACGATGAGGAGCACATGTTAATGTGCACGGCTGGGAAGATGTCAGAGCTCTCATCAGAGCTCACTTGATAGATGGTTTTACTTCATGAAGAATAAGCCAGAGCAACCAGCTAAAAAGGTGTAGGGAGTTTCTTGGAGGTCTCCAATGCCCTGGAAAAGTGAGGAGCTTCCCTCTGCCTCCTTGCTTCCAGGGAGGTTTAGGGACAGAGAGGTGGCAGGGGGGAGCACCAAGAAGCCTTAGGTTAAGCAGATGAGATGCAAGCATCACCCTGCACAGCAGTGGGTGCAGCGTGCCTGTGTGTTCCCGGAATTTCCACTCTGCTCTCTTGTCCCCTCTCACCATGGCATTGGAAAATTACATTTCAACATGCTGGTTCCCTAATACTTGTAACGTGCAGTAACCCTTAATAGGTAAGCCATTCCACTTTGTTAGCATCTTTCCTGCAAGGATCTCAAAACACTTACTACTGGGAAATGTTTCCCTCAGTTTTTACCAACGGGCTACCTAGAGCCAAAGGATAAAGTGATCTTTACAGGAACGCTTTCAAACCAAGCTTCCTGAATGCTTTTGCAGGAGCTGTTAAAGCATAGTGCTTTCATCCATCAGCCGGGTCTAGTTCTGATTCTTGTGGCCACTAAATTTTTTTCCAGCTTCCTTCTCAGTGCATCACCGAGTCACTTTTGGACTCAAAAAGATACTTAACTCATTACATCTTCCATGTTTTATCCCCTTTGTATCACCACCAGCCTCAGGCTGAATGACTTTGGGGGAAAGTGGTCTGAGCCACTCAAAACCGGCAATCCAAAGAGCCAAAGGACAGCTGCCAGCTGCTTTGGGAGGCAGCAGTGGGGTGGTGAGATGCTTGGGGCTTCTGAAGGGTGCACCAGTGTTAGGACACACAGAGATGCCTTCTCCTCCACCTGACGTCAGAGACCCAGGGTTGGAAGTGGGCTGGTTGGTGTCCACATGAGCATGAGGTACGAGGTAGCTTCTGAGGATCTTGTTTCCCATTTTGTTACCCCATACGACATAAAATGTTTTTAAAGAAAAATTTTGCTTTTTCACTTGCATTTAATGAAGCTGTAGAAAGGAAGAGTGAGTCCTGCATCCTGTTGGAGAGATGGGGTTAGCCGATACTCAGCCACTCCAGCAATGTGCTTGGCTCAACACCCCTTACAGCTTTATATGAGCTCCAGGGCCTGAAGGTCTCCTGCAGCTGGGCCCATCCCAGCGGTACATCCCAGGTGATTGTAGCACAACAAAATTTCACTTTCTAGGATTAAACTCCAGGATTTCCCCGCTCTTAAGCAAGTTCCAGCTCTCTGGAGTCAACAGCAGCTTGGCCAGATCCTGCTTTCAATTACATACAGATGTAAAACGCAGGGTAACGTGGTGCTCTGCTATCCCCCCTGGATGGAGCTGCTCCGACAAATGCTGTACCTTCCCCCACCTGTTGGGAGGCCGGAGGGATCCCCCCAAAACAGTGTGCCTCCATGCTGTCTGGCTCCTCTGCGGCTGGGAAAGCATTTGGATGCAATTCATTCATTGCAATCAAAACCCAACAAGTACTGGAAGAAAGTTCAAATGTATGTGAAATAACTTGTCCAAAAAGCTGGCAAAGGCAGCTTATTTTTCCTGTCTTACAAGAAGTTATGCAATCAAGTGATTAATTACCCATGGCACCGTCTGAGGGGTGAAAGATTAATATTCCTGGAGACTGCTGCTGTTGACCTTGTGTTATACCCAGGATGGGAATAGCCTGAGCTTCCCAGCAGAATAAACCTTGCCCAATGGTGAGTCTGTCTTCTCCATAGTTGAGTGAAGAGGTTAAAGTTTTATTTTTCTTCTTAATTCTGTCCCTCCAGCAGGAAATAGTACCATCAAAAGACTCCCACCCATCTCCCGAATAAAAAGGAAGTTCAAATCTTTTATAATTGAAAGTATCTGCCTCACCCAGCTGCAGCAGTGGAGTGGAAGCCCAGCCTTCGACATGGATGCTGTTGGGAAGTGGCTTAGCAGCATTGCATGCGTCAACCAGCGGGGCATGAGCCATGACCCAGCACTCGCTGCAGACAACACTGGAAACACATGTCAGCGGGGCTGCTGAGGCCAGTGGGCACCTCTTGCCTGAAGTGAATGGAAAGGACGAGGCTGCCAAAATAGTGAGAAGTTGAACAGGGGCTGAGTGGAGGACTTGGAAATAGATAGTGCTAAAAGCTTTCAAATGTGCTGTAATAAACCTGACTGCATGTGAGGTGGAGCTCACAGCTCCTCACATAGTCAATGATGGCATCAGCGGTATGACTTGTGTCTCGCTGCCAGTCCAGAAGAGATCTGGCACCTCATTTGCTCCTGGTCCTCTAGTCACAGTCTTGTGATCACAGAGATCACAGAGTAGCTGAGGTTGGAAGGCACTTCATGAGATGATACACTCCACTCCCCCACTCAAGCAGTGTCAGCTAGAGCGGGTCCAAAACCCTGACCATTTAGGTTTTGAGTATCTCCAAGAATGGTGACTCCACAACCTCTCTGGGCAACCTGTGCCACTGTACAAGCACCCTCATAGAAAAAAAAAAAAAANGGCCGCTTGAAAAACACCCCCAAAAAAAAAAAAAAAAAAAAAAAAAAATTTTTTTTTTTTAATGTTTAAACAGAATTTCCTTTCTCTCAGCATGTGCCCGTGGCCTCTCATCCTGACACTGGGCATCACTGGGAAGAGTCTGGCTCTATCTTTCCTCCCCCACATGAGATGTTTATACATAGTGATAAGATCCCCCCTGAGCCCTCTCTTCTCTGGGCTGAGTAGTCTGAGCTCTCTCACCCTTCCTTGTATGACAGATGCTGCAATCCCTTAATCATCTTTGAAGCTCCTAGTTGGCCTTGTTCCAGCAGATTGGTGTTTTGTACTGGGGCACCCAGAACTGGACCCAGTTCTCCAGTGTTGGATCACCTCCCTTGACCTGCTGGCAATGCTCTTCCTAATGCAGCCCAGGATGCTCTTGGCAACTTTACTGTGAGGGCACATTGCTGGTTCATGGTCAGCTTCTTGTCCACCAGGACCTTAAAGTCTTTTTCTGCAGAGCTGCTTTCCAGCTAGCCGGTCAGCCCCTGGTTCATACTGGTGTCTGAGGTTATGCCTCCCCACGTGCAGGACATCACATTTCCCTTTAAACTTTGTGAGATCTCTGTTGACCCATACCTCCAGCCTCCTGAGGTCCCTCTGAATGGCACCACAAGCATCTGCTTTATCAACCATTCCTCCTGTTTTTGTATCACATGCAAACTTGCCAAGGGTGTCCTCAGTCCCATCATCCAGGTCATTAATGAAGATGTTAAACAGTGCTGGCCCCAGTATCAGCTCCTGGGGTCCACCACTAGAGACTGGCCTCCAGATGGGCTTCATGCCACTGATCACAACGCTTTGATCCCAGCAGTTTAGCCAGCTTTCAAGCCACCTCACTGTCCATTCATGTCATCCATATTTCATCAGTTTGTCTGTAAGGATGTTATAGGAGACAGCATCAAATGACTTGTTAAAGTTGGCATAAACAAAACCCACTGCACAGCCCTCATCCACCAAGCCACTCATCTCATTGTAGAAAGCTATTATGATGGTTAGGCATGATTTCAGCATATCAAAATCACCAGAATGCAAGGTTTTGAGAAACTGGAGAAAGGGAACCGCACCTCGTCTCCCTCTGGCCTTGGTTTTTGTAATAGTTGGAGGGAAATTGGTGTTTTAGCTTTTGTTGTAACTAAGAACGCCTGTCTCCCTTCTGGGGAGTTATGTAGGAAAGGCAGAATTTACTGTAAAAGCTTAGTTATGTGTGCTAGAATTTTAGTCTCTGCTTTGGCATGGACTTAGAAAAATAATAATCATTTAAAAATAAACCTAGCTATTGTATTTAACCTTGGCCCGTGCAGCCAGTGATACTTTGTGAGACGTTCCAGCTATCCACAGATTCTTTTCACTGAAGCTTCCCTTCAGGAAACAAAATAAATTAATGATACAAACAGGAAGCAGCTGTCTTTTCCTAAATAATAATTAAAATGGGGTCCACTTAGCAGAGGGGGGAATAAAGGGGAGGAAGACCTGAAATATCGTCGGTTTAACTTTGACCAGCCTTCAGAGGACAGGTTTAGAATAGCGACACAAGCTGTGTGACTGGGAGGACTTATTTTCTTACGAGCCAGTTTTGGATTTAAAAAACAGAACAAGGTCTGTTCGAGGGGCAGATGAGCAAGACAAAGGAATGTTGCTCTCTCAAGGCACACAAGCTCTCCTCCTTCGGTAGTGTTCACATGGAAAGAAACATTAATCATCATAATCATTGATGCTGTTCTTCAGCGGCTTTCATCTGCTATCAGCAATCGCTAGGAAATTCCAGGGTTCCTGATGGCTGAGTTGTTTTTTTTTGGTCTTTGTCCCAGACTGTTAACTTGACATAGTTCCTTGAAATTCCACTTTAAGAAGGAAGAAGGACAAGAGAGCTGGAAACTCTTGGCTCCTTCCAGCCGGCTGGGAGGAGGAGGTGGTAGCAATGAGTGTGGTACCACACAGGGGCTCCAGGGCTTGGTCTGCTCAGGGCTTGGTCTGCTCAGGGCTTCCAGAGGTGGAGGGACCTTGCCCCTGTGGGCTTAGCAGCTGAGCCTGTGGGTGACCACAAAAACATATTGGTCAGAGGCGGGGAAACCAGGGGAGATAACCATGGCCAGCAAAAGCCACAAGCAGCACAAGAGCTACGGCTTTTATCTTTTATTATGATTGGGTGAAGCAGTAAGTTGATGGAGCACGGCAGTGCACTGGGGAAGGTGCATTTTTTAACAGTGTGAAATAACACTTTATTAAAAATTAGATTTGAGTTTGCTCTGTCTCAGGACATGATGTCAATATGTAACCGTACGGCATGGCCCTGAGAGAAGACTTGGGATTCACCCTCAGTTGGTGCTCTGCCATTTGCTTGAGTAGGTGGTACTGGGTGACTGGTGGCTCTGATCATAGCAGGAGTAGCTTAATGGGAGTTTTTATGACTGCAACCAGAGAACCAATGCAGAAAAAACTGTGCCATAAATCCAATGGGTTAGCCAGTGCCACGTCCCAAAATATAGAGCAGATAGAATAAACAAGATTTGTGTTTCATTTGTAACATTACAAGACTCCACTTGGCAGGAAAAAAGCTTTCTGTCCACTCCCAAACATATCAGTGAGTTGTTGAATGTGGCAGGGATTTACAGGTGAAAAAGGAGATGGCAGAAAAATTGGTGACAAGCCTTATGACTCCTTCTGGTATTTTAAGTCTGGTATCATCAGACTATCACAGATACCAGTTTCTATATTATTTGAGATATGGGAACTCCAGAAAGACCTCGTGCCATAGACTGTTGTCCATGAATCAGAGTTGGCACCCATTTTGATTTAAAAATTCCTAGAACTGGTTGGTTTTAAGATGGGAAGGCAATAAGGCATCTGGACCTGAAGAAATTTTTGGTATGGTCTCTACTCTGCACACAGTGACCCTATTATCTCTACAGCCTTTCTTCCATCTTTTTCTCTTTATATCTTGTCCTAAAAGCTCAAGTTGGTATCCTCTGAGTGAAGCAAGCAGTAATAAATGTTCATTTTTAACGGGGCACAGCAGTCTCCTGCCAGTCCTGTATCTGTAACACTAAAGGGACAGAGCTAATCTCATGGTAAAACTGCAAATGCTTCTTTTGGCAGCACAGAGCTTAGAAGTGTAAGAGAGTTCACGCAGGACTGTCCAAGATGCTTAGCAGCCTTCACCAGGTCACATGGAAAATTTTTTCCATAGAAAAGTTCATCTCGAGTTACCTTCAGATAAAGATGGTGTCTTCACAGTCACCATGGAAATTCCCATCTGTGTCCCCTCTCTGAGAGGGAAACCTGTTCTGGGTCTCTGAAGGAAAACATAACATTTCAACATGAGGATTTTGCGATTCCCTACAGCAAGTACAGTTTTGTCCCTGGGTTAATATGCCCGTTCTCACCCAGGATCTCTGCTGTAATATCCATTAGTAGATAAGTTGCAGACTCTGCACCTTTCCTGCAACGAGGCACACTGGAAGGATAACACGATCCAGGGGGTTCTCCTTCAGATGGTCAGAAAGGAAGTCAGGAGAGCTGGTGTATTCTGGGCAAGCACAGCTCTTAAGACAGAAAACTTCAAGGACAACTAAAAAAGGAGTGAATATTTCTCCAGTGGTACAGAAAAGCCTCCACGAGGTCCCAAGAAGCTAAGCAGATTGCAATGTGGACATCACCTTTGGTTTTGTGCGCACTTGCTGCAGTATACGGAGCAAAATAAGGGGGGTTGCTTGTAGTGGCGAACTTTTAAATTTTGTAAAAATTTTGAAGAAAACATATTTTAATCAACGTTTAATCAATCACTCACTAAGCACACAAAAAAAAGATAAAAAGGGAGACATGTCATTTGAGGCCTCTTGCCTCCCGACAGTACACATGCCCTCATTTTTAGTTCAAACTAAATTAATCTATTAAGGTTCAGGAAACCTAATTTCACATCTGACTCTTCCGGGCAGACGCTGGAATACCAAAAAAGGCAGCTAGGTCTTTATCACAATGTACAATTCAAGGGAAGTGAGAGGTATTATTCATGTGGGTGTGACCTGATGGCTGTGCTGATTCACTCTTCCACTCCAAAGCCCTCCCTGTCCTTCCTAAGCCTTGCAGCACTTCAGGCCACCTTTACAAGGGTCCTTATTTGGTGAAGAAGGCTACATAGTTTGGCCTACCCTCTTTCCGCCCTGCTACAAGTTATTGTTGTGGAAATGGCCCGCAGAGGGGTGGGTGTTTTTTTTCTTTTCTTAAAGATTAGGTTCCCCATGGCTAAGAATAGCTTCTGCCGTTATGTGAGCAGCAGCAAAAAGAGTATCAACAATGTGAATGTCACTGGAGGCAAAAATCCCACTCCACCCGTCGCGACAGCAGTCCACTTTTGGAGATCTCTGGGTGGCGCTTGGCTAATTTTGAAGCTTCCTCAGTGGGATCGACAGTTGGTGTGACAAAAGAGATAGCAAAGTTAGGGCAATCGTTCTGCATTAAGTAATCCCTCCAGTACTGCAAACATGCTGATAATCAGGCATCATCAACCCCGGCAAGCTTTGAACTGTGACAGAGCTAGGTGGTTTGTTTCCACAACAGATGGCTTGCTATGAAGTCCCCAAAATCTTGAACTGATGTATTTATCTTAGAAGATAGCTCTCGGTGTAGCCATGCATGCTTTGCCCTCTGTTTGGCAGAGAGAACAGGATCAATGGGCTCCAGGTATACATCTGTTCTCGTCTGGTTTGGGTTTTTTTTTCCCTAGATAATTTTTTCCTAATTCCCCCTTCAGGCATCATTGCTCTCGGTTTTCAGCATTTTCTCAAAGTCATAGTGAGAGATCCAGGACAGGAGACCTCAAAGGAGCAGCTGGGAAGATGTGAAGAGAAGGCTAACAAGGCTGCTCGGTTGTTATTCAGAGACTCATCTTTTAAATACTGTTTTCCAAGAAAGAGAGGGGTGAGAAAGGCTCTGACTGTTATCACTACAAATAAACCCTTTTAAACACATCCCAAGTAGAATGAATAAAGTCCCAAAGCAGTTCATCTCAGATATACACTGTTTTGGCCGCTTCAGCATTTTTTAACACAGATGCCAATTTTGGTAGCCAAACTTGGAACCAAGAGGGTAAACTGGTGGCCAGAGCAGAATTATAATTTACTGCAAACATCTGGGTTCACAACAGCTTCAGCATTGTTTGCTGAGGTGGGAACAAATGGGACAACAAGGAGGCAAGAGGGGTCCAACATCAATATTATTGCCAAACACTTGATAAGAGTAATGGACTACTGGGTGCTGATGTATAAGGCAGGCATCACAAACCTTAAGCTGTTCAACAAATTTGTCTAACAGCAGTCAGGATCTTAAGCTACTTGGTCAACTGCAACCTGCAAAAAGGTGTGTGTGGTGCCTGAGCTGTGGTGAACGTAGAATGGGTGAGGATGCTTGAAGAGGGTGACCTTTAGGAAGTAACCACACAAGAACAGCATCAAGCCATCCCTCATGAACATGAAGGTACATAAGGACATAAAAACAGCTCCACTAGGTCAGACCAAAGGTCTGTCTAACCTAACATCCGGACCCCAACAGAGCGCATGAGTGGAAGCCTAGAGAGAAGTAACAACAAGGGCAAACGTATACAATACTTCCCCTCAGTGCTCTCCCAGGCTCCAACTATTTTCAGCTCAGGAACTTCCTGAGCCAAATACAGTTTCTATGTATTTAATAACTCTCAGTGGATTTATCTTCCGTGAACTCTCCTTGAATCCATGTAAACTCCTCATATCCACAACATCCTTTGGTAAGAAGATGCACAGTTCTACTACCTGTTGCATGAAGAGCCATCTCCTTCTGTTTGTTTTTCAGCCCAGCTCCTACTAACTTCATGTAATGCTGCCTGCTCTTGTACAGGAAGGGACAGCAAAATCTGCTGCCACGCCTGCTCCCATGCCACTCACAAGCTCAGAAACCTCTCTCATATACCTCCCAGTCATTCCTTTTCCAACCTGAAGATACCTGTTTTAATTGGTATGGAAATTAAGCCATAAGGTGGAACTTGTGAAGGACTTGGTCTATTTTTATGTATGACCTGAGACTTGCCCTGAGACTCCAAAGGGTCTTGTTGTGTGTTGCAGTTTTGAATGAAAGCCTCCAGCTTGCACAGAGCTTGAGTTCCAGCTCTAATGCTGCAAGCGTCACACGTTGGCAGAGCTATGGGGATATAAATAATAGCCTGCACTTAAATCCCAGGGAGGAACAGTTCCTAACCATGCTGTACCCGTGCACAAGCCATTCCTGGAAGCTTCTTCATGCTCCCATCCTCCCTTACACCTCCCCAACTTTGCCAGTAACCTATACTTCCAGCTTCACTTCCAGAGTTCTTGTGAGGTTATTCATGTCTACAGGCTGCACTTTGTAGACAAACTCATGGAGTTTCTGGCAGCAACCAGCAGCTTAGCCTTTTCTCTCATTGTGCTGGCATGTAAATCCATTGCGAGTGCCTAGGGAAACCAAGAGCCTGCCACCTGCATTAAGCATTGCTGAGTACTTAACGAAAGCATAGCGTGCTCTCTGCTGTGTGTGTCTGTGTCTCTGTGTCACAGTGACCTCCAAGCACACCATCTAAAATAACCCCATGCGTGGAACCAGGAATAGAAAGAAAGGAAGGATGCATTTTATGTAAATGTAGTCAGAAAGTCTGCAAGACAAATTGCTTGAAGTGGTTCGAAAGATGAAGAAATATGACTCACTTCCAGAGGGAACTGTTTTTACTGTTTTTGCTGGGCTGGGCTGAGGGTAGTGCTGTGTCTTAGGCAAGTACATGGTTGCCATTAGGGCTTTACTGACATCTTCATGGATGGGTTGGACATCCAGTAAGCTGTATTATGGGCAGGCAGAGCAGGTGTGCTTCATGAACACTGAGGCAGCTCTGAAAGTGGAGGATGCACCTGTTTATCTGCAGTGTGGATTTACACATATCTTTTGCAACCAGAGTCACTAACATGAGGACTCTTGCCATGCTCTCAACAGAAAAAAGTCTACGAGGCACTTTTGTCCAGGCAAGAAGGAACCTCTGGACTGATTTGGAGCAGTCAAGAAGGAACCTCTGGACTGATTTGGAGCAGTCATGTATTTAATTAAACACTCAGCTTCCCATGAAGCCAGGGGCAACACTGCAGAGGATGAGGTAAAAGTGCTCAGGGTGGGCAGCCATGCCATAGCAAGCTGCCAGCAGAAGTCTCCTCTGTCCCCCAGGCTATCAGCACTTAGCTCCTCCGAAGTATGAGGGTTTAGCAATGTTTATCAACACTTCCCCTGTGCAACGCAGCTATGCATACCCTTTATTCATCACAGAGATAACATTCTCTTCCCAGTGTTTTTCTTTCACTAACTCCTTGCAGCAGCGAGCAATTTCACTGAATTTCACTGAAGCCACAATCTGTGGCTGTTGATGACATCAGGTATTTTATTTCAGACCAGTTTTCCTCATCCATCCATCATTGCCTGCTGAAACCAGGGCCGTTGCATGTAGGAGAGCTGAGAGATGCTCTTCACGTGCAGCTCCATGGCATGCCCCAGCTCGAGGGGACAGCAGTGGTTGGTCCTTCCTCCTTGCCCAGGTGTGTAGTTTTGGCAGCATGAATTGACTAGAACCTTGTTGTGACCTGGGTATGTTTCTGAGCAGGACCCAGCTAACGTTCATCGCAGGTTGCATTGCAGCAGTCCAGACTCTGCTTTTCCAAAGCCCTGCTCCCCTCCACATCCATCGAGGACAGGAATGCAAGTTCACCCGGAAACCACCTTTCCCTTTTAAGTGAGCACATTTCTGAGCGGGTTTGGTATTTCCCATCTCTAGATACCACATTTTTTCCACTGACTCTGCAAGCAGTGCCAGGACTTTCAGTGAGAGCCTAAATCCGTCAGCGCACCAGGAAGCACAGGAAGCCAAACACCGAAACTTCCCATCCCATTTTCAGCGGAGGGGTCAGAGCCGTCTCTGCCCTGTGGCGCGACGACCGATTTACCGTCATCCCTTTGCTGCCAGGACAGGAAAGCGCTTGCAGACGGGCTCCATCCCCGGCGCCCCCCAGCTCTCCGAGGCGATTCCCATCCCGTCCCGGATGCACCCACTGAGATGTGGGTGCTGCCTCTCTGTGGCCAGGGGCTTTTCCTTTCTCTTCGTCACCTCTTCCTCCAAAGACAACGGGTGAACCAGGCTCAGGCTCCCTCACGCATGCCGGGGCTGGTGGCAGGGTGGCACAAAGCCTGCATTGTGCAGGCTCACCGCCCTGAGAGGCGATCTAATTGTCTTCCCCGGCTCGGAGCAACAATTTGCTGGCAGCCAGGCTTGTGTCATTATATAACTGGAGATAGTCCGAATTGTAAACAGATCTCCAGAACATGTCTCTCTTCCCTTATTTTGGAGAAACAATAAGCTTGGGGCTGGCTGACACCTTGGTGCTGTTTGCAAGGGCACAAACCGAGCCTTTGCAGGGAGGGATTCATCCAGGGCATCACCTCTTCTTTGTGCGTGGCAACGGGCAGTCCGCAGGGGAATCCCAGGAAAGGCAGGGGCTTTGACAACAGACCTGGAGATCTGCAGGGCTCCTTCAGCTGCACCTCAGGCTATGCAGTGGGCTTCCCTTGGGCTGGGAGAGGGGCTGTTCAGCGAAGGCTTTTCTTATGTGCCTCCAGCAATAAGCCTGGAGGAGACCAGAGGGTTAAGGAGGAAGAATTTGATTTCCGTGCTCACTGGGGTGTTTTCCTTTCCCTTCTCCCCATGTCCAGCCATATCCTATGCTAACTGGCTGTACTTGGGAAAGGCAAAAGCCATCCTCCTCTACTTCCATCCCCAAAGGAGTGAATTTCCATGCATGACTTCCAGGGTGGTGAGGGATGGTCAAAGGCATCTTCTCTTGAAACTTGTCAGAGTTGAAGCTGAAGGTACCATGTTGTCATGGTCATCTGTGCTCCTCAGGCTCCTCGGGCTTTTCTCCCCCTGGGGATGCTCTGCACTGGGGCTTGTATCCTCCTTGGGAAAGAAAAGAAACTACTCTCCCTCCTGAGTTTCATCTCTTTCTGCTTCTGCACATGGTAACATCAATGGAAAAAAAAATTCTACTTCTGGAGAACTGTTTCTCATTGACCGCAGAGAACAATTTAATCTTCATGCTAACTTCAGTGCTGGGCTTCCCAGACAGCTGTTTTGCTGCCTGAGCCTAAAACAGGGAGTAAGGAAGGGGCGTCAAAGGGAGAAATTATTTTGGGGGCTGGAATTTCCTGCTGATTTTTCTGTGTAAAGACCAAAGAGGTTGAGAGGAAAGGGCTGCTAGAGACTGGTCAGAACCTGCCTGAAGGCAAGTGTCTGCAGTTCTACCCTCACTGTGTAAGGACTGAACCTGAGTATCCCAACATCAGAAACAGGCTATTTAACTTGTTTAGGTCCTCCCCTTACCATACCTTTCTTCTGCTCTCAATGCTAAGCCTGCCTTTTCCGTTCCTCTCTTCCATCTCACTTTCCCTGGGCCTCCGAAGCTCTGGGCACCGCACCCCTCCCCCCAGAAAGAGGGTAGAAAAATATTGGGAGGTTGCTGCTCTGTTATAACTTGGCAGCTGCTAGCTCTGCGCGTCCATCTTCCTCCGCTCCTCTCTCCCCCACTGTTAGATTCGATTTCATAAATAAATACCCTGCGTATTGACGTCAGTGTAGGCCTTGAGAAATAATACTCCTGCCGCTTTCTTCGCTAAGCACGGGGAACGGAGGGGAGAGGGAGGAGGAACAGAAGCACAACCTCTTAGAAAATGAAGTCTTAATATTCTCTTAATCACCTCCCTCCCTTTGCAGCTATGCCCCAGCTGTGAAGGAAACAATGATTACCATTATCGGTGTGCCCTTCTGGCTTGAGACGGGAAAATCAAATCTCCAAAATTCCTGTTTGTGGTGATTTTTTTTTTTTTGTGAGGGAGAATGATGGGGGGGATACTCTGTCCTAGAAGTTGGAGGGGTACCCTCAGAAGTCCATGTGCTCCTAACATAGAGTTTAAGGAAATTGTATCCAAAATGCTGGCAGAGCTTGGATTAGCACCTTGGTGAAATGAAGGAGATGGTTCCTCCATCCAGGGAGAGACGACAAAAGACATGGATGTCATTAGAACAGATATCATCACAGGTGGCTTCATCTGGTCATTAGGAGATGGTTTCTAGCCACCAGAAGTGAATAGACACCATTAGCCTGCCAGTAGAGGAAACAAGACAAGAAACCTGTGTGCTTTGGGAGAAGAGCTCTATTAATAAGTTATTTAATTTTTAAAATAATGTTTGTTTGCAATAAAAATCTTTATAACAAGACCCCCAGGTCTTGACTGCCTTCCTTTTGACTTTGACACAGCTGAAGGATGTGGTCTTGTACTGAAGGAGCATGGCCTTCATCTAAACAAACTGGTGGGAGAACAGGGGGGCAAAGACACTGTCCCAGCACTTCTCCCATGGAAAAGCATGTAAATACGGTGCTTTACATTATAATTGTTGGTATTATTTCATCTCACTGTCCTAAAATTGTGAGCTGTGCTCTTTCTAAAGCTAACCAACAAAGAAGCAGAAACATGAAATATATGCAAGAGCTTTGAAAAGTCAGTACAAGCTGAATTTCTCTCTCATAATTTTGAAAAGTGAAGCAGGTTATTTTATTACAGGTGACAGGGCACGAGTTCTGCACTTGTCTCTGCTGCTGCTACCTGTGAATTACTCAGATATTTGAATAGTGTTTGTTTTCCACCCAAAACCATGCTACGCTTAATGCTTTCCAGCCAATGCTGCTTGCCATGTTGTTCTTTGGAGAACACACATGGAGATGGATGCTCTACTGTGGTGCTCACCTCCGATCATTGCTGCATGCTGTGCCTGTCCTGGAAACCCAAGCCGAGAGCTGCGAGCAGCTGGCTTTAGACCAGAAAGGCCCATTTTGAGTGTCAAGTTTGACCTCCCATTGGCAGATGGAAGGAGAAGGCAGTGAAAGAGGCTCTTGCAGGGCTCTCTGAAACGCTGACACAATTTTAATGAGCAAGTGCATTCCTTGGGACACGCACAGCTGGGAGCACAGCAGTGAAGGAGGCCAAGATTCCTGCGAAGACCCGTGCCTTTCCAGCAGGTTGAAGTCACGTCTGCCGCAGCGCATTCCCCACTGACAACCAGAGCATCCTTCAGCACCCTGTGGGGTGTGAGAGCCACATACAGCCCCTCGGTGGCTATGCCAGACCCCTCCTAGGATATGGGGTCTGATTGTCTTTGCAAACTGGGGTTCCTTTTGGCCTGCACGGGGAGCCATGGAATTGCTTTGCTACCCCAGCCTCAGGGTGTTTTACAGCTCACCTGCTCCTGAAAAAATAAATAAGGTGGGAGGGAAAAAAGATATCAGATGCCAGAATGTTGTTATAACTGCTTTACTTTACTTTATTAATACTGCATTACAAATGGGAAGTGCAATAGGTGCAGAAACTGTCTGAGTCTCGCCTCACGCCAGCGACAGAATCCACAACATCTCAACACGTTTCCCAGGCATCCCCACAGCCATGTAAAACATCCATGGACAATAATACATGTAACAAGGAAATCAGGTATATTTAAAAAAAAAACAACAAAAAAACAAAACAACAAACAGTTCTTCCCTGCACTTAGTGCATCACTGGAAGACTGAGCTTTTGAAATCAGGCTGAATCAAAGGGATGAAGTTGCTACAAGATACAGAGCTAGAGGAACCAGTTTGGAGGCTCAGTCCATCCTGATGGCACTAGTATAACTCGCTGAAAGCTAGGAAACGGCTCAGCTGCTTTCTGGATAAGAAAAGCTAAGAAATAATGTGGAAGGGGGGGAAAAAGGGAGAAGTATTTGTTGGTGGGTTTTTTTCCCCTGTATCTCCCCATATCCCAGACAAAGCCAGAGACGCTGATTTACACACCTTGCAAAGACTGTGGCCGCTTCCATACAGCAAGTTGCACGCTCCCTCCTTCCCAGTATCCCTGTGCATATGACACTGGAAAAACACCCTCTCAAGAGATGCTTTATGAAGAAAACACGTGTCCTTTGCTTCCTGCAGAGCTGCATGATAATACTCAAGGGCCAGAGCTGGCTAGAATGAGAGGGCGATTTTCCCAGTCCTTCCTGGGCTCTAGGCAGCATTTAGGACTTCTCTGCTGAAATTACCCTTTGCCTCCCCACCCTCTTGCATGTCAGCAGGGCTGCGGGTGGAGGTCCCTAGACCAGCAGGACTGGTGAGTTGAGTGCCCAAACATACCAGTTGTCCCTCCCCAGGGAGCACTGCTGGTCACAGCTGCAGCCTCCAATGCTTCTGTGATCCAGCAGGTCCTGGGAGCTGTGTCTGTGTGTAGAGGCATCAGAACAAAAATCGGAGTAAATTCTGCCCATCAGTCTGAGCAAACATGGCATCTTGGGTTTGTTCTTAAGCCTACAGTCTGGTGTTTCCAAGCTAAGCCCGTGACTTATCTGCCGCTCTGCAAAGAGGCTTGGCAGGCAGCAGCAGAAACTTGAGCCAAAGCAAAGGTCCAGTTTCACCCAGTCTCCCACCCACTGTCCAGGACCAGGCTCAGAAGTCCCTGTGGCTGCTTGAGTCTCTCCTTGCAAGCAAGCACAGTCCTTGTCAAACCAAAAGGCAGGATGGCACATTTAAACAAGTTTCCTAGTATCCAAAAAAATGAGCTGCTCTGGTCCAGCCACATGATGACCCAGAACAGGATAAGGCAGAAAGGAGGGTTAAAGATGAGCCGTGCTTGGAAACACCATCATCATCCTTACAGTGCTTCCAGCACCACTGTTTTTGCTCCCTGGGGCGAGGCAGGCAGGGATTTAGCTGAAGTTTTTCTTGGGTTTTGTGTCATCTCTAAATGTCCCCCAAGACAGTGGTTTACAGAGCAAAGAGCAGAAAGGGACCAAATCTCCCAAAGGCAAACTTTCCAGCAGTGGCCACCAGAAGCTGTGATGAAGTCAGTCCTCATCCCTTCATAGGGACACCTTTTGATGCAAAGAAAACTAAAGGGCTGCAGCAGGTTGTGGGATGGGGACAGGAAGGCAGACATATCCTTTCTCCACCTGCAATAAAGCATGTGCGCAAAGGGAGCAGCCAGCCCTGCATCTGTACAAAAACCCTCTTGACCAACCACAAAAATCTCAAGAGGAAAAACTCTGAGAAAAAAAAATGAAACTTTTTATAAGAAAGTGGTTTAAAATACATATTTTTAAGTGCCTAAATTGGCGACTCTGCTTTCGAGGTGGAAAATCTTTTCCACCCCAAGCCATCTGGGGCGGGAGGTTGGACTTGGCGAGGTCCTTACTCAAGCCCCTTACCCCACAGCATGACAGAGGTCTTGGCCATGCCAGTGGGACTGTGAAGATCAGGCGGTGTCTGGCTGATTTGGGGGATTAGGGATGCTTGGGCACTGCTTCTCCCCGCAGTTGCTCTACTACCAAACTGGAATGGCAGCATTTTGCCTCCCATTTGCAGTGGTGCACAATGGTTATATGTGATGAATAGCAGCTCATCGGGATCCCTAAAAACTTACCTACCCAGAGAAACCGAAGAACTGTCTTCCAGGACACTTTATCTAGATCAACCATTATTGTTTTCCTTTTTGCCTTTGGCACATCTTCAGCTTCTGTTCAGGTCTCCAGGAGCATTTTACCAAACTGGTAAAATGCTGAAGCTAAGCAAATCCTGACAGCCGCTGGGAAACATCCCCGAATCTCGCCAAGAATCACTGGGCACGTATTTGTCTCAGTGGGTTCAGGGGGCATCCACCACAGGATTGAGGTTTCAGGGATGTTTAAAGGCATCACCCTTTCTTGCAAGTTTGCGCCCCAAAATGAGGAGCCACAACACACTCTTCCTCCACAAAGAGCGGCACTTGGTGTGGCCTTCTCCCCACCCAACTCTCACCCCAACAGCAAAAATAAACAAAAAGTAAAAGTCAGGCTTCGTATTCTGGATGGATATTTATTTGCTTAACAGATTTTCTTTTTTTTTTTCTTTTTTTTTTTTTAATTTTTTTCTTTTTTGGTACAAAGCATCCAGGAAAGCTTTTACTTCTCTTTTTAAAAAATAAAAACTAGGTTTCTTTTAGAAAAAGACACATGAAAAGGAAAAAAAAAAAGGTCAATTATTTGCAATTGCTCTGTTTTTATTCTGACTTCCCCACCCCACCCACTTCCCTTCCCCCCCCTTTTAATTTGGACCAATTTTCATTCTTTTCCATATATATTTAATAAAATAAATAAAGGATTTTCTTTGTCGTGTATTGCAGTGCCATTTTTTTTAAACAAAGGCTTCATGGCTCAACATTGCAAGGTAATAACAAACAAAAGGATTATACATTAAAATCCTCCCCCTCTCGATTCCCCCTAGCCCCCCCCTCCAAACCACGAAATAGAATACCATTCAAGTAGGCTTT
>VXBL01003319.1:407429-441891 GCA_013400195.1 Aramus guarauna
CCCCCCCCCCCCCCCCCCGGGGGGGGGGGGGGGGGGGGGGGGCAAGGGGAGGAGGGCAGGGGGCGCGGGGCGGGTAGTGGGGGGTCCGGCGAGAAGGACGCAAAGGGCAAGAGAAGGGAAAAGGAGATGGTGGGGCATGGAGCTGGAGCTTCTGCAGGGGCTCGGCGGCGAGGGCCGCCCGCCCGCCCGCCGGCCGGAGCATCGGTGTGCGAGCAAGCTGTCAGGGTGGGGAGGAAGCGGTAGGTCCCCCGCTGCTCGGGAAGCCAAGCACCACCGGGGGTCCATGCAGAAGCAGGGCCTCGAGTTGTAACTGGCAACACCTTCACCATTCAAAATAGTTTGTCTCCAGAACAGTTCCCTTTTAGTCTAAATTGTGGTGGGTTTTCTTTTTTTTTTCTTTATTTTTTTTTTTTTTNGTTTTTTTTTTTTTTTTTTTATTTTTTTTTTTTTTTTAAAAAAAGGATGCGTGTTGATGTATTTCTGTGTGTGCGTGCATCTGTGTACATGAGTAACAGCCAACTAGCTCATACGGTCATGACCAAGCTATATTTCAGAAGAGAAAAGAAACACATTTATCACACTTTTCCTAAAACGAAAAGCTAAAATTTCAAGTTCAGTATTCGCTATCTTGTCCTTCCCTCCCCACCCTCCCTTGCTATTTCTGGGTTTTTTCCTTCCAACTTACTTTAGCACCATAACACATTTTAAACATTACAATCCCTCTTCAGATACTACACAAAATGTCCCATAAAAATAGTGCTTTTTTGCCAAAAAAGTTATATAATATATTATATATATAAATCAACTAAATCCGTGGCAAATGTGCAATGCAGACGCCTCCTCCATTTAAAGTGAGCATCAGCTCACTTTTTTTCTTTTTTTTTCTTCTTTCCCCTTTCCTTTTTCTTCTCTCTTTCTCGCTTTCCCTCTCCTCTTCCTCTCTTTCTCATGTCATCGATGATTTCAAAAAGGTGCAAGTCGATTTGGAATCTTGTAATGAAGCACACACACAAAAATGCAGATGGGGGCTCCTCGGAACTTCTTCTCAGGTACGTTTTTCTTTTAAAGGTGCAAAAGAAAGTTATAAAAATAAGAAAACAAAAAAAAAAAAAAGAAGAAAAAAGTGGGGTGGGAATGAGGCAAAAAAATTATATCCCTCAATATTTCTCCCCATTTTATTTTTTTTTTCACTTTATTGTCAAGAAAGACACGGAATGGACTCTTCTTCTCGAGAAAAAAAAGATTAAAGAAAAATTTTAACTTCATATCCTTTTTCCCTCTTGCTCTTTCTTTTGTCTTCTAGCATTGGCACCAGGGATGTCACGCAGCGCCCGGCAGCAGAAAGTTCAAGTGCCAAACTGTCCCTTTGCAAGTACAGGCTTGGAAATACCGGGGGCGCGGGGGAACAAAACAGGCCTGGGAAACGAAACAACCCTCCCCCCCACCCCGAAAGGACAATGCCGCGGGAGTGGCGCTGCTCGCCGCCGCCATCCCCTCCTTGCTGTGTCAGTTGTTTGGTTGGGGCCGGAGCGGCGTGAGGGTGCCCCGCCGCCCCGCTCCTCGGCTTGGCAGCCCCGGGGATGGAGGGGCTCAGGGGCCGGGTCTCGCCAGTCCTCCCGCCCTCCCCCGGGAGATCAAAAATCGAGACGGCCGGTCAGGGTTCATTTCTGGGGGCCAGCCATTTCAGGGGAGGCTCGCGCTGCCGGGGGCCTCTGGCTGGGCAGGGAGATGAGGGGACGGTGCAGTGCCTTGGCTTCCTCGGCCGCTTGCAGCCCCTCCGCCTGCCACCGGTACTGGCGAGCCCGCAGGATGCCGGGCACCTCCCGCTGCAGCCGCTGGGAGCTCTTCTTCTGCCACACATCATACTTGGAGTACTTGGCGTGCGAGGGCTTCTGGAAGCTCTCCTGCAAGGGGATGGGATAGCAACATCAGCCTCGCTGCAGGCCTGCCCGCCCTCTGGATGGGGATTCCCCTCTTTGAGCTCCAGCCATCCCTGGAAACATTCAAGGTCAGGTTGGATGGGGCTCTGAGCAACCTGACCTGGTTGAAGACATCCCTGCTCATTACAGAGGAGTTGGACTACTAGATGACCTTTAAAGGTCCCCTCCAACCCAAACTATTCTAAGAGTCTATGATGCAGCCCACCTCTAGTCCCCCACCTTATTAAAAGCTGACTTTCTGCAGAGTATTTGGCATGTGTGGCCAATGGTGGCAATCTCTCAAAGGCTCTACAGAAGCAGCAGACCTTGCAGCTGGGGTTTGTCCTCTCTCACCCGTGGTCTTCCCATCTTTTGTCCTGCCATTTATTTCAGAGAAGGGCCACATCCCAGTGCAGCCCCCCTACCTTGCTGAGCGCCGGCAGGCCTGCCAGGGAGGTGGCGGAGAGGTCACGCTCAGACTTGACAGACTTGGCACAGTAGGTTTCCAGCAGAGCCAGATCACAGCTCCGAAAGCAGCACTCCTCCACGATCCCCCGGTTGATCCGACGGTTATTTCGTCCCACCGGTCTACCTGCAACGGCAGAGACCCAGTCGTTAGCCACCAATGTGGACTGCACCCTCTTCCCTGCTCCATGGCACCCATCCCCTTGCAGACATCCCTCCACCAGCCACCACAGCCTGGTGGGTCCCACACTTTTCAACAATAGCAGCACTTCTCCCAAACCACCCAACATGCACCCACAAACCAGCTGAGTTTCACATTTCTCCCCAGGGCTCAGTACTGGGGTCAGTTCTGTTTAACATCTTTATCAATGATCTGGACAAGGAGATCAAGTGCACCCTCAGTAAGTTTGCAGATGACACTAAGTTGGGCAGGAGTGTTGATCTGCTTGAGGGTGGGAAGGTTCTATAGAGGGATCTGGACAGACTGGATCAATGGGCTGAGGCCAACTGCATGAGGTTCAACAAGGCTCAGTGCCGGGTCCTGCACTTGGGTCACAACAACCCCAGGCAACACTACAGGCTTGGGGAAGAGTGGCTGGAAAGCTGCCTGGCAGAAAAGTACCTGGGGTTATTGGTCAATAGGCAGATGAATATGAGCCAGTACTGTGCCTAGGTGGCCAAGCAGGCCAACAGCATCCTGGCTTGTATCAGAAATAGTGCGGCCAGGGAAGTGATATAGTGACTAGGGAAGTGATTGTGCCCCTGTACTCAGCACTGGTGAGGCCGCACCTTGAGTACTGTGTTCGGTTTTGGGCCCCTCAGTACAAGAAAGACATTGAGGTGCTGGAGTGTGTCCAAAGAAGAAGCAACGAAGCTGGTGAAGGGTCTAGAGCACAAGTCTGATGAGGAGCAGCTGAGGGAACTGGGGTTGTTTAGCCTGGAGAAAAGGAGGCTGAGGGGAGACCTTATTGCTCTCTACAACTACCTGAAAGGAGGCTGTAGCCAGGTTGGTGTCAGTCTCTTCTCCCAAGTAACAAGCAATAGGACACGAGGAAACGGCCTCAAGTTGTGCCAGGGGAGGTTTAGATTGAATATTAGGAAAAAATTCTTCACTGAAAGGGTTATCAAGCACTGGAACAGGCTGCCCAGGGAAGTGGTTGAGTCACCATCCCTGGAGGTATTCAAAAGCCATGTAGATGTGGTGCTTAGGGACATGGTTTAGTGGTGAACTTGGCACTGTGAGGTTAATGGTTGGACTTCATGATCTTAAATGTTTTTTCCAACCTAAACAATTCTATGATTCTATGATTCTGTTAAGGCTTTCCCAGAGAAAAGTTGTTGATACCAACAGGGCTCCCTGCACGCACGCAGTGCTAATTAAAGGTGCTTTATATGGCGGTGATTTATTCCCCTCCACCACTTGCAGCATAGGCAGCCTTTTCAGGCGCAGCTAAAGCAAGGAAGCTCAAGCCCCAGCCCGGCCGCCAATGCTTGCGCTAATTACTGCGACCATCCCCAGTGTTGATCCTGGCAAGTGAGTTTTGTTAGAAAGAAGCAGCGCGGCGTTGCGGCTGCCAACCTCCCTCCGTTGGGTCGACACTCAGGCAGGTGAAGCGAACCAAGGCGGCTAAATTTTACCAGATGGGACAGCTCTGAGACAGCTGCAGAAAGAATACAGGCTCCCGCACCCGCCAAGAATAGCTATTAAACTTAATCTTTTAATAAGGGTTCCTCTCCCGTTTCTGCCTGCAGAAGGATGCAAAAGCCCATGTCCGGTGCAGCAACAACCGAGTGCATTTCATGTCACTGCTTAATGACTGCCAAAGTGCTCCAGAGGAAAAGCTTACATCAGTTTTACTGGTTTTCCTCCCCCTCTTGAAATAAAAGAGATGGGCAAATTTGAATTTCTGATGCAAAACAAATTTGCTTGGGAATTGCAACTTCCAAAATGTAAACTGGCCCAAAACGAAAGGATTTTCTCCACGCTTTTGCATGCAGCATGTTATGTGCTTGCGCTGTTGTGGGGTTTGCGGCAGGGGCTCTGCACGCTGCCATGAGCACCTCTTCCCAGCGCAAGGTGCTCTGAGGGAGAGCAGCAGAGAACAGCACCAGCAGGGCTTGCAAACAGGATCTGGTACCATTTTCCAGCCAGGAGAATTTGGGCATGGGAAAAATTGAGAGTGAGCTGTGGAGGCGTGATGCCTAATGCTGCTCACCGTGTTGCGCTTGGCCAAGCCCCCATCTCCTAGTCGGCCTGCAGGAACACACAAAATGGTCCACATTGGTCCCAGGCATGACCTGCAATATCCCCACGTGCTCCAGATGAAGCAGGCACTCAACTATTTGGCCTTGGTTAAGATTTAAGGGTCCTGGTTTGCAAGGTGCTGACCAATTCTCTCAGTGAGTACTCCATCTGGGTGCCCACCCAACATGCCTCAGGAAAAAGTGCAAAGTGCAGAAATTTTCTATGCATGCTATGCAACCCCCTATGAAAAGCAGCGCCATGTGAGCAACGCAAATGTGCGTGTGCAACGCAGCCCTGTGTGTGCAACGCAGCCCCAGGTGTGCAATGCTGGCACGGAGAACCTCATGACTGTACCTCAGCATGGGCTCTGCAATAGCGAAGCCCCTGGCAGTATGACACCCACGCTCTGTTAAAATCAGCCCTGCCCTCATTGGAGGGGAGCCCTCTGCTCCATGCTGGTGCATCACCACCATGCTTGGAGGTCATGAGAGCAAACGAGGCACTGGGAAGCAGGGTGATGGGGCAGCTGACTCATACCATGCAGCCCGCCTTCGGGAGTCATTTAAAATGCTTTCTTTGCCACATTCGTTCCCCCTGCACCACCACCCTCCTTTTCTTTTTCTTTGGAAAAATTTCAGGCGCAAACTTTAGACAGCCCCGCGGGAAGGTGAGAAGGACGGTTCCCTCTTGATAAAGGCTTAGCAAAGAGAGCACTGTTAGGACTTTAATTTTCTCTATATAAATGCCCATGGCCAAGAAGCACGCTGGATCGGGCCCTCCCTTTAAAGGCAGGGCAGGTGTGTTGGATGCCCGCACCTGCACAAGTGATGCCAGCGCAGGCAAACCAGGTGGCAACGCCCAAGGGAACCAGAGGAGAGGAGCCAGCCTGGAGCCAGGTACATATATTCTTCCATGGGCATGCAACGCCCGCTGAGGTCCATGGGAGACCTATGCTGCCACTGACATCCCGCACCACGTACAGCCCCTGCTCCGCTAAACCCGTATGCACGGCAGGTTGCTGAAGCACTAGGCTGCTCCAGAAAGGCATCCTGAGCACAGGCAGAAGGAGAGTTTGGAAGGAAAAGAGAAAAAATTCTAGTCACCCCCTCTCGCTAGCACATCCCCAGAGGGCCGCATTCACACTCCTGCTGAACAGAAGGTTGCACAAGTGACAACACGCATAGTTTGGGGAGAAGTTGCGGTTTTGAAAGGTTACGTGTCTCCTCTTGAAAACAGAAGTTGCCCTCTTGCAGCTATGTGTTTGTTTGCAAAGAAAGGGGGGGGGAGGAAAAAACAACAAGCAAAGCGGGACCATTTTCACCGCCTTGCCATCAAGGGCACCTTCTGGCATGGGAGCACGCGGCAAGATCACAGCAGAGCATGCTGCGAACAGCCTTGCATTTGCAAATGCCCAGGTGTGGCACTGCCTGGGTGAGCTCCCGGCAGGGACCACCGCGGCAGCACGGCCCCTTCCTCCCCACTCGCTGCCCCTGCCCAGCCAGCGGGCACACACACGGTCCCCAGCCCCGACGCGCTGCCCCTGCTCTCTTGCATAAAGCCGCTGCGTGCCGTTCCCCTTGCTGGCGTCACTGCCAGCTCGGCTGCGACAGTCCAATAGGGCACATTTCCCATTACATAATTGTCCGTACGGATCTCGCCAAATGCCAA
Organism: Aramus guarauna; assembly: GCA_013400195.1. Classification (NCBI taxonomy): domain Eukaryota; kingdom Metazoa; phylum Chordata; class Aves; order Gruiformes; family Aramidae; genus Aramus; species Aramus guarauna. The sequence goes on from VXBL01003319.1 coordinate 413,727, forward strand.
TACAATCCCCCATGGAAGAGTTACTTTAGAAAAAAAATAGGCAAACATAACAAACAGGGATTTAGTCCCAGAGAGTACCTGGAGTCAACAACCCACAGAAGAGGCACCAGGACGTTTCTGGTTAATAGCAATATTGCTGCTGACCTGGATTGGGAAAAGCATTTGTTCCATAACACGATTTACGCATGGACTAAAGGTTGAATTTCCTGGCTTTTGCCCATGGGTGGCATCTCACTTTACTGCCTCTGCCAGACCCAGGGAGGGTTTTGCCGCTCTGTCCCTTGCCCGCAGGGGAGAGCGGTGCGGGCAGCGGGCTGCAGCACCGCCGGGGCGCGCGAGCCACTTCCCATTGCAGCGATGACCGCCTCCTCCCGAGGAAACGCACCTCCTCCTGAGGAAATGCACTTCCTCTCAGCCTTCAATGAATGGCTATGCTCTCGTTTTCCTCAACTTGTGCTCCATCAAAACCTCCCACAGCTCTGCTGAGGGGCTGAGCCCCGTGGTGCAAAGCCCAGCGGTGCAAAGCCCGGAGGTGCAAAGCCTGGCAATGAAAGCCCTCCAGCTGCCTTGCGGTTATCCCTGTCCAGCAGCGGGCTATCCCAACAGGGAGAGCTGGGCATCCCAGCAGTGGTGCAAAGCCAGTCCCACTCCTGGGAGAACCCGGAGGCCGTGTACCTGCAGTTCAGCTATGCCTCTGCGCCGGAGGAGGTGGCACTGTCGTGACCGCGAGGGGACAGGAGACCCCCTTCCCCGGCATCGCCGCCCCGCTGCTGCGCGCTCCCCAGCCCTCACTGGGGCCGGATGGATGCCGCGGAGGGGCGCGCGGTGCCGGTGCCACCCTGGATGGGTCCCCTCTCCTCGGGTCAATCAGACGGCAAGCCAAGTGGAAGGGGACTTTGGGTGTAAACAGGCCCCGCGCCCCTGTCGCAGGAATGTCGGGAGCAACAAGGGGGCCTTTGTGCAGCGCCGGGCCCTGTCCCAGTGCCCCCAGCCTGGCCCTCCCCCACCCCGGCACCGTGCTTTCCCCCCTGCTTTTTCCTAGTATTATTCGAGGAGCGGCGGGCGCGCAAGAATGTGCCCCGTCAGCACAAGTGGCTGCAAAGAGCTAAATTCTTATCAGCTGTTGGAAAGGAGGAAACAGGAGCTGTTGTTTACAGAGACATCGGACGCCTCTCCCCCTGCAGCCCCTTCTGCCGTCCCTGCCAGCATTGCATGACAGCAACTTCACGGCTGGGGCTTCCTCTTGAGCTGCCCTGCTTTTTTCACTTGGGGCTGCGCTCAGCATCTCTCTGCGGGCCGTGCCACCATCCCTGGGGTGGGTGCCGAGGAGCGGGGAGAGGGGATCCTGACTCTGCCACAGAGCCACGGCGGGATGCCACTACCTTGCTGGCACCTGCGGGCCAGCCCCAAGAGCCTTAAAAGTCACGGAGCAGAGGAATCACGGCAGAGGCGGAGAGCAAAGCATGCACAGCTCCAGCTGCAGCCTGCCCAAGCACTCCCGGGATGCGGCGTGGGGCTGGCACAGTGCACATCGCTGTGCCCACCCTGCGTCCCATGGCTGGATGACCCCGGCACCGCCAGCTCCTGTCTGTGTTGGTGCAGCTCTTTTGCAGCCCTGGCTTTCGGAGGCAGCTTCAACATCCTCAGACCCAAGCACCTGCCAGCCATGATGCTTCCAAGGGCACCTGGGGGCTGGGACTCACTCCCCATGCCAGCGGACAGGTGGACATCCTGGTTATCAGGGGGTGCACCCTCCTCAGTCTAGGTTGCATACTTCCCCATCCTGCCAGATGCCAGGGGGATGAAATGCTGTCGGTACCCTGCCTCCGTTTGCATGGATGCAAACAGCGCTGTATTTCAGAGCAGGCTTCACTAGCTAAGTGCTCCCTTGTAAGAATGCAGAGCATCATTTAAGTACTTCAATCACCGCTGCAGCAGAAAACTGAAAATGGATTTTCATACCATTTTTGGTTTTTTCCAAGATTACCAGTTGGATGCTTGCAACAAGCCCCGTCCACCTGTACCTGCAGGACAAGTCTGCCCAAGTCATCTACCTCCTGTATGAATAACTGTGCAAGCTGCTCATCACGTTGCACGTCCTGTGCTGAGAAGCACTCATGCCAAACCCAGGCCTGGTTTTAAGATGTAAACCTGCAATGATGCAACTTAACCATGCTCTATCAAGCCTATACGGTGACAATAGTGTATCCGTGAGGGTTTAGGAGTTAAGGTGAATATGGTCAGGAGAACCACTTTATGAGGCCAATTGAAAAGGAAAGTTAGTGATGTCCAAACCCTCCTTCAAGTAGAACCACTGCTCAAATATCTTGAGCGCTGCACGACGCAGGCTGGCCAGATGCCAAAGGCACTAAAATATGGGACATGGGGGAATTTGCTTCATCCCCGGCATCTCTGGGCTCTCCAGAAATATTCAAAAAGAAAAAGAGGGGATGGGAGAGGACCAAAAAAAANTTTGTCTGCTTTCCATTTGTAATTTAAAAAAAAAAAAAAAAAAGGCAAGAAGCAAGAATCCCCTTGCAAGCACCAGACTGGCCACTTGGCACCAAGCAAACTGTCTGCCCTCAAAAGTTTTTATTTTGGCCTGGGTGGTTGGGTTATTTGAGGTGAAAGGAGGTCAGTTTGTCCGTAAAACAAAAGCCCCATTCCCTTTCATCCCCAGAGAGGGGGAGGAGGGAAGAGAAACCACAGGAGGGAGACGGATGCTCCTCTATATGTAGAGGGAGAGGAAGAGGTGCGAGAGTGGGAGAGGAGCTCCCCTCCTCTCCATGCCGGTAAGGCCAGTCCCCACCCGCCACCTCAGCTGAGCTCTGGCACGGGGCTCGTTGGCAGAGGAAAGGTGGAAAGGGATACGAGAAGAGGAAAGGCATCTGATGTGCAAACCTTTGCCACTCAGCTCAGTGAGAAGAAGGAAGTGCGCCCAGAGTATCCCCAAAATCGCCACCTGCCCACAACACCTGGGGGCCATGAAAACATCCCGCTGCCCAGCTGGGACAGGGCAGGGACATCACCCCCAGCTAGCTGCAAAGCCACCTGCAGCCCAACCGCCTGCCCAAAAGTACACAGCCCGAACCCTGGCTGCTGCTGGATGTGGGATCCCTGAGCCTCTCCCTGCCCAACCTCAGCGGGCAGCATCAGCCAAGTCTGTGTGAGCATCCAGGCTGGGAAGGGACATCATGGTTGGGAAGGGACATCCCGGCTGGGAAGGGACAGCCAGGTTTGTCTCCTAACCTTGCGGCATCCTTTTCCCTGCACAGGCACACGGGCACAAGAGGGAGGCTGGCTCTCAACTCCATTACTCCAAAAAACCACCCTGTTACTTGAAAGTGACTTTTTAATTCCTTTTCCAAAGCCAGAGGCAAGACTGCCAAAAGCATGGCACCATGTGCAGCTGGTACCTCCATCCTCTTCCCCCCGTCTGGCTTTGCATCTTTCCTCCAGTCACTCTGCCGTTCAGTCCTCAGTGGGCAGCAAGACACAGGATCTTCCCTCTCCCAGGCAGAGCAGGGGACCAAAACACCAGAACAAGGCATCACACTCGAGGCACCTTTGCCCGTAGATTACTGAGCATCCACTGCTACTGGTTTACTCCTCCTCCTCCCTGTTTACCAGCTAAGCCTTTGTACTGCTAGTGCCAATGGTCCGGACTCCCAAAGCATCCTGGTGGAAAACCCACTCCAGCCAACTGTCCTGAAGCCACCGGCACTCTGCAGACAACAGCAACGCTGCATTTTTTTGCACTAGCTGTGCTGCAAAAGGGTAAGACATCACTCTTCAGTGACAAGTTCACCCGCAGGTAGCCAGGAGGACACGAAGCGTATTTTGTGAGCAGCCTAGAAGCTGCTGCTATAGCCAAGCAAAGCCTGCCCAGAAAGCAGGAGCACTCAGCTCCCTGCCTGCTCTCAGGATGCAGCACTTAGGCAGCCAGGGCCCAAGCTCAGCAGAGAGCTGGCCGCAGACATCCTCATTATTTTAATGACTTGCCCACATCACCAGTAAGCCAATCACCTATGGCTCCCCAGTGATATTGGACTTTCTCGAGCACCAAGTGCAGGACCCAGTTTTCCCATGGCACTAGACAGTCCCCAAAACCGACACGAGGTGGGTGCATGTCACCCTGAGCACATCACTTTTTGCGCTCCTCTCCTGGCCTACCACCACGTACAAGGCAATCACAAAAAGCACGGGGCTGGGAAACCCCTCCTTGCCCTCCCAGCCTGCCTCCACCAAAACAAGGCATGGGGTGGGGGCAGCATCCTGCCCACCGCCAGCGGCCTCCCGGCACTTACTGAAGTAGAAGCCCCTGTCCCCGCAGACGAACTGCAGCGTGTCCACCAGCTCCCCGCCGCAGAGGGTCTCCGCTGTGCCGTACGCCGCGGCCGAATCCAGCGCGTAGGCCAGGAAAGCCAGCAGCAGCAGCAGCATCCGCCTCGCCGCACACATCCTCTGCACCTGGGGACAGAGGCACAGCGTTAACACGGCACAAGAGACTCCTCTCTGCCACTTTCCCTGGGCAATGCCCCCCTGCCCAAAGCACACCTGGGGTCTGATGCCCGGACATGTCGGAATGCTGCAGGGAAGGACCGGCAGCGCTGAGCCGGCCGCTGGTGCGAGGCTGGCTTCCCGCGCTTGCCCCGCCAGTCAGCCGCTCCAGCCAGACAAGGTTTGCATTGAAGCAGTTTTTCCATTGGAAAATCCCACTTCAGCCTACCTCTGAAAGGCTTTTATTCCCCCTGTTTTTTCAACAGCATGATTTTTTATTTTTCTCCCTTTTACATGGGAAATCATTCAAATGATTATTGGGAGGTATTTTTTTTTTCAGTTCTGATGACAGATTTTCATGCCCTACCTGAACACATATTCCTTCAAAGCAGAAACAAATGAAGTTTCAGTCTGTCCTAGAGCTGCTTTTGAGGAAAGCTGGGTTCTGCCAGGGAGCTGAGGCTCGGGCAATCGAGGGGCTGATTGCACAAGCCATGTTTGCTGACAAGAGCCGGGACCTAGAAGACATCCCTCAGGAGCAGAGCGGTCCCACGGGAAATGTGCCTGAGGCATCACCAAGGAGGGCCAAGGGGGTATCAGCCGGTGTGGAGGATTAAAAAAGAAGCTCCCTGGATGTTTGCTAACTAACCCAAAGATTTCCCCTGCCTTGTCTCCAGCAAACAGCTTTACCTCCATGTCAGCTTCTGCAGGTGTAAAGCAAGAGTGCTATTGCCTCACTAGATGAAGCAAAACCCGTAGGTGGTTCCAGGCATTAAGAGTCCCTCACTGATGAGCATCACTGTATATATACAGCCAAATAATGATGGTGGCCACACAGGTCAGCTCAAAATGACGAGAAGTGTAGCAAAATAGCAGCCGGCATGGGGCAATGCTAAATCTCAAGCAGAGCATCCCCTCTCCTCGCTAACGCTCAGCCAAGATGCTGGGTTTCACATGCAGCCTTCATCACCATAGTATCTGAGCAACTCGAGAATCATATCAGTTAATGAATATTACCTCACCCCCCCGGGATGCTTGGAGATGGAGCTGAAGCCCAGGATAGATTAAATGACTCGCCCAAGGTCACAGGGGAAGTCTGCAGTGCAGCCAGGAAATTAGCCCAGCTCCCCCGGGGCCCCGCTACACTCCTGCCAGCAATAAAGCCACCCTTGCCACCAATTTTTTACTAACTCGTAGCTCAAATTGTCACTACTAGAAATGCACCATGCTTACAAGTTGTGAGCTCTTCTGAGCAGCAGGAGGACAGGGATCAGCAGCAAGAAAAGCCAAGGGAGGCTGCAAGGTCTGGATGGGCTGAGGGGGGCACCCCCCCGCATGAGCTTTGATGCCCCTTGCATTGCTCAGCCCATGCTGGCAGAGACCAGCAAGGCTGGCAAAACCCCTGCAGGGTTCTGGACAAGAGAGGCAGCAGCCCTGGGAACAAACTGGGCTCAAACCAGCAAGTGACGGGACCAGGACCAGCTTTTCCACTAGCACCAGTTCCTTTGGCTCACCTGGGTGCTTTGATCTATATTACACTAGGAGGAGAGGGATGGCAAAACACTGTCAAGCTGCAGTGTTTTGCCACCAACACCTTTTCACCTTGATTTTTTTATTCAAGTGGCCAACGAGTGTTTACTGGGCCTCCCCAGCATGACCTCAGCATCACCTGCACTGCTTGAGTCATGCCCCTGGTGCAGCAGCATTGGCAGCCGGGTCTCCAATCGACAAGACAGCAATGATCCTGCTCCCTTTCCTTTTTTTTTTTAACTTTCCCTTTTGGTACATGCAGCTCCTGATTGCTGGTGTCCCTGGGGCGCAGGTAGCACCAGCAGCTCATTGCCGGGGCAGTAGATGTGCACCAGCCAGTGCCGCTGCCACAGGCACTCATGTGGGACTTCAGGACACCCAAATAATCCCCTGTCCCCAGTTAGGCTTGCGCTGGCTGTGAGTGCTGCGGCTAATGAGCAGGATGCGCACTGGCCTCCCCCAAGCCAGAGTCGGTCGCCCAGAAGGGGCTTCCTCAGTGGCACAGGTGGCAAATGTAGTTTTTCCTCCACATCCACCCTAAAGAAAGGGTTGAGATGCTCTGAAGCAAGAGGAGAGTAAGGTTTTGTCGGCAGGGCGATATCTGATACTGGGGAGACCTGATACCTTCTGTGGAAAAAAACTTGTGCTCCTCAGAAAAGACCCGCTCCTGCGCAACCCGCACTGCAAGCACAAGGCAGCCCCTGGCAGCCCTCCCCGCCTCCACTGCAAGCTCTTGTAGGGTGCCCACGCACCCCATAACTCCAGCCAGGAAGCCACTAGGACAGGGATGGCCCCAACAATGTCACCCAGGTCTAACGCGGAGGTGTGCGATGCAATGAAGTCCCCCTTTGCCCATGCATCAACCACCAGCCCTTTCCACCGCTGTCACCTTGACGTCTCCCTGCTCCCTCCAGCAGCCGTGTAATGAGAAACCGGGCAGCAAAGCAAAAAGCATCTTTATTTACTACCCGGTGCTGCAGTTTCTCTCCAGCTTGATGGAGCCGCAACCCAGCCCAACCCCGTAAGCGCTTCCCTCTCTCTTTGGCCCTGTGGACCCTGCAGAGCAAAAGCCCCCAGGCTTCACCCAAAGGCCAGACAGGCTCCCAGGGTGCCATCACCGGTGCAGCACATGCCAATGACCTTTCAATTAATCATTCTCCCCTCCTACTCCTCCTTAGCAGGGATGAGCAGCATCCATGGAGGAGAGCTCACACCCACCCTACCACAGCTGCCGGAGCTGGCATTGCTCCCCAAAAAAGGGCAGCATGGCATGGCTGGATACCTGCAGCCCACAACCTGGGACAAGCACCATGCTGGCTGCCCAGGTTCCATGCGGCTTCAGCTGTCATGGCCAAATCCTGCTCAGCATCAGGAGGCGAAGCCCTATGAACAACTCCGAGCCTTCATTCTCCACTAAAAACATGGAGACCACTGCTTCTGGTTTCTATTCCAAGCATTAGGACAGGGACAGAACCCTCAGCTGTGGGACAGGAGTGAATTCACACCGACAGCTGGAAAAGCCTTCAGTTTTTATTAGCCTCTCTCATGCAAGAAGTAACAGGAATATGGCAGTGAGAGGTAAGCAGGACGCTTTCCTAAAGGACAAGGTCCTGTGTCCACTAGGAGAGAGGTTATGCCCAGAAAAGGTTCATTTCTTGCCAAAGCAGGTTGAATCAGTCACACCAGCTGCCATTCCTGCTCACGTGCCTGCAGGGAGCTCAAACGCTTCAGGATGTGGGTTTAACCATGGGCAGTGGGAATGGCAGTGTGAGACATGCCGGGTGCCCAACAACCTGAGCACCAAATTCCTCCTAATGAGAGCTCGGACCTCACGCAGCATGCAAGAGGGTCATGCAAGAGGAATTTCTTGGTTGCACGGGTTCCCCGTACCAACCTGGGAACTGCACCCTACAGCAGCCTTCTCAGTGCAGGAGAGGCTCAGAAAAGCCATCAGAAGATGATACTGGCCTCTCCTTGCCTTGAGGGGGTCTGCTTTGTTCTCCATCCTTCATGTCCCCCTCCTGCCTTCCCCCGCCTTCCCTTCCCCACACGAAGCCAGGTTGCTGCTGGAGCCAGCTTGGACGCGAGCTGCTGTGTGTGGGATGCTCCCGGCTGCCTTGGGACTCCTGCGTATTCCCGCTTCACAGCACAGGCTGTTGCACCCATGGCCAGGAACCCCAAAAAACCTCTCAGCAGCCCCCAGCCAGTGGGGGCACGCCAACAGAGAAGGTCCTCTCGGAGTGGCTGAGGTGTGCCAGGAGCGAGCCCGAGGGCAGGTCTGCAGCAGAGCCACCCTCCTGCCCGAGGTCATTAAAGGATTTTTTTCAGGATTTGCTGCAGAATTAGTTGGATTGATGATTTCTGTCCAGCCGCTGGGGAGTCAGGGGCCAAGAAGCCACAATGTGCTACAAGGCCCTGTTGCTAAATCTCGGAGGACAGCTCAGGCATCCCTTGCATCCAGGCTTGTGCTGAGCCAACCAAACCACGGTGCCTCTCTTGGGCAACAAACATCTCCCCAAAAATGGAGACTAAACCTCCTGTCTGACCTAATTCCTTCTTCAGTCTGGCCTTCATTACAATTTAATATGAACAGAACAACGTAGGAGGGAATTGACAGATGGCCCAGTCTGCAAAATTTGGATTTGGACAGCAAAAAGAAAAAAAAAAAAAATCTTGCTTCTTTGTGGAGCAGTGCAGCATTTGAACAGGATCACGGTGAAAAGTCATCGGCCCAAACCCAGCGGTGTGCGCAGGAAGGGAAAATCAGTTTGTGCATATCAGCCTCCACCACTCTCCCCCCCCTTCAAAAAAAAAGTGGGCAGGCTGATGTTTCGCCACTCGGACGACTGCCTGCAAGAGATGCTGAGCATGTCTCTGCGTTACTGCTCTCAGAGGGCAGCCCCAGGAGAGCAGGGAGCTGACCCGGTTTCGAGCACGGCTCTCCCGAAGGGGCAGGACAGAGGCATGCGCCAACCTCGCACGTGCCAAGCGAGTGCCACCCCTGCCCACGGGCAGCCCTGCGCAGGGCGCCAGGCCACGACGGCCCGAGGTGCCAAGGAGCAAAGGGCTAGCGGAGGCTGGCGGGGAGAGGAAGTTGCCTTGGCAGCCAAAAACCACCCTGGGGCTGCATCTTGGGCAGAGGCAACAGAACGAGGCGCCCAGCGGTAGCCGAAGGGAGAGGAGCTGGCGTGTGCCGTGCTGCAGAAGAGCCTCCCTTTTCACCTAAAAGAAAGGATGAGATTTCCGACCCACAAGTTGGAAGAAGCAAGCTTCAAAACATAAAACTTTTGACCATCGAGCTGTCAGGCGCATAAAAGTGACACAGGATCAGAGGTTTTGCTGTTTAGCTCAGGCTGGAAAAAAATAAAAAACTCCTGATTCTTGGCACCTGGGTTGCATGACATTTATATGGCTGAGGTTGGCAATGCTGCTGCTATTTTTAGACCTCACTTTTTTGTCTTCACTGCTTGTCCCCATCAGCAGCCCACTCCACCCTGCGCTGGGGGTCACCTTTCCGCCTCCCATCCTGCAAGAGGGGAGAGACGCCTGCCTCTTCTGCCTGCGGGACAGGGGCTGAGGCAGGCAGGGGAATGCTGCCTGCACCCCACGTCTATTGGTGCCGCAGCAAGGACTACCGTAGCTGTGGAAAAATCAAGCTGAAAAAGGTGAATGGGGTATTCAGTACCATTTACTCACCCCACTGGGGAGTAAGAACGTATTGCACAAATTTTGGTATGCAGCCCAGAAACATTTGATTTATTGCATAAAAAAAAGGAAATGCAATCTTGCTTAACTCTTCTGAAGACAGCTGGCAGGACCCAGGGAAGGGATTTAAGTCCATTTTAGTAGCCTCACTTAACTCCTTTCTTTATTGTTTCTCTCTCCTTTCTGCATTCCCATCCAAAACCTGGAGTATATCAGGGAAAGTTAACAGCAAGTTAAGCTGTTAAATCAGAAATTGTGGTGACTGGAGTCTACTGGCAAGTGATATTCCCACAACACGTTGAACTTGCTTTATGTCTTGGCAGAGCAGCTTTAACCATTTCAGAGCTGGGCTGCAACACTAAGGTGGATTTCTTCCCCTGGTGCCCCCCACCTCTCCTGACCCCTCACGCAAACATGTCGAGGGGGGCCGGCATCTCTTTGCCCCGTTAAGACACACAGCAGTCTTTAAAAGCAAAGACAACCCAAAGAAGGATCGGAGAGGTCAGTCCCAGGACACGAGCAGGGAGAGGGTGGGCCACTTACAGTGCTCGTATGCACTGCTGGAAACACACCAACTCCTCGGTCCCTCTAAAAATAAGACCTCACCTGCTGTGTTTGCTTTATTTAAAAAAAGAAAAGTACAGAAATGCCGGGCTCGCTCCAAAGCCTGTAAGAATCAATGGGAAGACATGCACTGACACCTCCGGGTTGCCTGGTCAAAGCAGCAGCCCTCCTGCCGGGCTGCAAAAAGGATCACCTGTCAGAAAAAGCACTGGGACACACACGCAGACACATTTTGGCTCTCAAATTTCATGTGGCGGTGGGAGGGGACCCGCAGTGTCAAATCTTTTATCCCTTAATGAATTTTCACAGGAGCCGGGATAGCCCCTTTGAAAGGCTGAGTGAACTTGTGTGGGTGTCGACAACATGGAGCAAGATTTACAGCTCTGACCCATTCACCCCCACCAAAATTGTCAAGTTGGGTCCAAAACAGCTCAGTGAAGCTCAAACCAGAAGTGTCAGTCAGTTTTATTCCTCCAGATGTCCTTAGCATAAAGTCACCCTCGCAAAACCCCATGACCCAGGCTCCTCAACTCCACTCTAAATCAAGGCAAGAGGAGGAATAAAAAACCCAACACACTGAAACACACACGCACACACACACGCACGCCACCTGACAACAAATAAAACGAAAGAAAACCAGGCCTTGGCCTCTCAAGCGTATCCCGGCATTTGGAAGAAAACTACAGACTTTGTATAGGAAGCCTCGACTCAAGGCTTGAAAGCAGCAGTTCTCCCGAGGTGTCTATTTAAAACCACCCACACGAACCTTGTTTTTACACTCGATTGCTCCACGCTGCCTGAGTGAGACCTGGCGTATCAGAAACGCTGCTAAAGTACCACTGGCTGGAGGCAAGGCAGCCACATCTGCTGGTACAGTTACGCTAAATCCGAGTTTCCTCATGTGCCCCAATTCCCTACTGCTCAACACAGTGCCAAAACCTTTCCAAGTTGTGCTCTTAAAACAATTACTGTAGGGAAAAGCAACTGGGAAGGAAGAAGAAGAAAAAAAAATAAAAATCACACGAAGTCGAAGGCTGCACGCCAACCATTAACTCTCACTCCATTTTGGCTTTGCTTTCTTGTTTTTCCTCTCTGTATTTTTATCCCTCCGAGACCGAACACGCCGCAGTGTTTTGCAGAAGAGAGTTTAATAATCTCCCCGGTCTCCGAAGCCGGAGAACTGTCTGTCCCTTCCCCGCGCCGCGCCGCTACCAGCGTCTCCCCGCTCCCAAAACAACCCCGCGAGCGGAGGCAGCGCCACGGGCAGCCAGGGGCCGCGCAGCCCTGCGTGACCTCGCATAGCCCCGGCCCCGCCGCCGGGCCAGCCCGGCCCCCGCACGGCCCCGGCTGCCCGCACAGGCGCGCTGCTGCCAGCCGGCCCCGCACGNCGGCACGGCACGGCATGGCACAGCGCGGCATGGCACGGCTCTGCCCGGCGTGGCACGGCACGGCACGGCACGGGAGAACCCTCCTGCCTCTGCCCGCGGAGGGGCGGCGCGGAGCGGCGCGGAGCGGAGCGGCGCTTACCTTGGCGCTGCCGCTGCTACTCTCAACTTCTTGCGGCGGCGGCGGGCCGGGGAGGAAGGCAGGCTGCCGGCAGCGCTCATCCGTGTGTGCCCCGGCGCTTGACATGCTGCTCTCCTGCCCTGGCAGCGATCGCGGCTTTGGCTCGCCTTCCCCGCGCCCTGGCTCGCTCTCCTCGCCTTGCTTTTTTGGTATGTCAAGTCCCTGCTTGATTTTGTCTGAAGGATGTTATTTTGTTACGATCAGGTATTTTGTTATTCTAGAGAGCGAGCGAGCGAGCGAGCGCTTTCCTTTTCTTTCTTTTCCTTTATTTTTTCTTTTTTTTTTTCCTTTTTTCTGATTTTCTCCCCTCTTTTTTCTTTTTTTTTTTTTTTTTCTCCTCCTTCTTTCTCTCCTCCTGCTTTGGCTGCCCCTTGGGTGGCTCTCACTTTTGTGTTTACTGACTGCGTCCCTCTGGCCGGGGCGGAGGGGCCGGCTGCCTGACTGCCCGCTGCTCCCGGCTGGCTGCCCCACGAGCGAGGAGACAGGCAGGGCGCTCCGGCTGCCCCCCTTTTATACCCCCCCAATGGGCATGCTCTGACTTCCCCAGCGAGCACCAGCCCGGCCACGCAGCCAATAATGTTGCAGAGCGGTCTAACCCCCTCTCTTCCCTCCCTCCCTTCCTTTCTTCCCTCCTTCTCCCTCGTAACCCTCCGGAGTCCAGCTCGGGGAGGGAAGAGGGGACACAAAGTTTCTGCCGCACGGTTTCTTCGCGGGCTGCTCCCGGGTTGGGGGCTTTGACCCACCCGACTGGCCTCGGGAGGGTGGGGGGTTGCGCGCATCCCCCGCCGCCCCCGCAGGTGAAGGGAGGAGGTGGGGGTCTGCTCCTCGAGCCCCAGCCCAAAATGCTGAGGGGCACCCCCTGAGCGCCTCTCGCTGTCGGATGGTGAGCCCCAAGCCCTGGGGGGTGAGAGGGGGCAGCGGGAGATTGCCTCGTCTGCCCCGCTTTTGGGGCTCTCTAGGTGTGCACAGGGCACAGGTGTCCGTGCTGTCCGCCTTGCCCCGTGCCTGCCCACAAACTGCTCCACAGGACTCCCCGGCAAGGCACGGGCATTCAGGGGTGCCGCCCGCACGGCCCCCCTGGGCTCGCACGCCTGCCCCAGAGCCCTGCCCCATTTTACGTGCCCCAGTGCTGGCAGGCAAGCCCCCGCCTCAGCAGAAGCGAGCCCCCACATCCACCCGTGCAAGTCTGTGTGGACAACATGGACGCTGCCACTCCACAGGGCAGCGGCACTCGGATTTTGCACCCCGCAGAGCACCTTCCCGAACCGGTTCCTGCTCACTAGGTTGCCTCTGGTTCCTGCGGGCTTCTGCAAGCGAGATTAGTTGCCTTTAAGCCACAGGGACTTTTCCCAGGCTTCACCGTGCATGTACAGCAGCGCACGGGCTGAACGCGCTCCCGCTGCTCCACCAGTGCTGCATGGCAGTTGCGTTGTGCTGCATTAAGCAAAACTCGCCTTCTCCCAAAAACCTGCCCGCCACGTCTGCCCCGCCGAGGAAGTGGCTGCCCTAGGAGAAGGGACACTGCTCACTTTCTGCCAGCAGCAAAGGCAACCCCAGACAGACCCCAAGTGCCTGCACCCTTGCAGGGGCGTGCAGCTCAGGTTGCGCCACAGGCGCGCATCCTCCTTGGAGCGGAGAGGAGCAGAGCTGCCTGAGATCGGGCAGTAGGTTGGTCCATCTCAGGCATAGGTAATGGCATGAAAGGGCAAGGATGCAGCAGCCCTCACCCCAACGTGCAATAAAGTAAACTTTCTTTTTTCTCCAAGTTTGCATCTTTCAAGGATGGGGGGCTTGGTGGAGCTCTGAACAGTCAGAATTCCCCTCAACATAGCCAAGACGATGTGAGCAGGACTGGTTCCTTTCTTACTAGGCTTTGGACATCCTTCGCTCCCCAGCATCCTTCCGTTCTCTGGGTTATCCTCTGGGCTGTGCTTCTCCGGGCTGTGTCGCTGCGTATCCCGCTCAGCAGACCTGGTGTCAGGGCTTTGGGCTTCAACTGGAACATCAGCACACATGGGATAGAGACGAGATGCTAAGAAGGCAGTTGTGTGCACACCAGACTCAAACACAGGCATCATATCTCAGCTCCTACAGCAATGTTTAAGCATGTAAAGAAGTGGCTTGGCTGTCAAAGAGACTGAGCATCTGCCGGTATGGGTCAGGGCTCCAGACTTCTCCCGAAAAGAAGCATCTCTATCGATGCTTACCTTTGGCTTTAGGAGTTTCTCCTAGATACCCAGAACTTAGTAAATAAATCCCAATAGTGAGTCCTTGCAAACCACTCGGCAGAGCTGGTCTCCTTAACAAAGAGCAACCACCTTTCCGCACTGCAAAAGCAAATCCCCATCAAAGGAAAGGACCCAACCTTGGCAGGGGGGTAAGCAGGGCTGTAAGCTACTGTTAATAGCTGAAGGAGCCCAGCTCCCTTCCCTTCCCCCAGCTCACCACAAGGACCTCCTGAGAGTAGACAAAAGAAAGCTTGGAGGGTTAATCTCCCTGAGAAAAAACAAGTGATTTTCCAGTAAACAACTGCAATAGCAAACAATGGGGGTGAAAAATAGCGATCATAAAAAAGTCTGCTCCGAGGAAGAGGCAACCCAGTAAGAGAGGTGTCTCTCCGGCTGGGGGAAAAAACAAGGCAGCAGTTTGGTGAAGCTGCAGCAGCAGCAGCAGCAAAATAAACCCCACAAGTTGCCACTGGATCTACTTGTGTTTGTGCCTTTTGATCTTTTAATTGCTTCTTAGTTATCCTTCAGTGCAAATAAATAGTGCATTGTGTCAAGAAAGAGGAGGGGGGCGGGGAAGGGAAGAAAGAGACACAAAAGAAAGAGCTGTCGCCCAGAAGAGAAAAGGAACAGGTTCTTTCTCCCCACCTTTAAAGGAGTGAATATATCTGTATTTGGGGAGGGAGAAGGGGGAGAAGGGGATAGGATTAGAAATCAAAGCGAAATTGGTGAGAAGCACATTAAGCCTCGGGCATCCTTACAGTAGGAAGAAAAGAGGGAGGTGGTAAAACCCTCTGGGAGTTTATTCGGTGAGTTATGAGAGGATCCACGAGTGTAATATTGTTAAAGGTCAGCCTAAACCTAATTTAAACTAGGGATGTGTGACCTCCGCCCTTCATTTAATACAGTCATAAGGAACATTACACTGCAGATAGCTGGAACAATAGCTGCCTCCACCCCAAGCTCCAGCCCCTGGCATTGCCTGCAAGGAGGGCCTGTGAAGGAGAGCACGAGCAGGACCAATAAAGCCAAGGACAGGGCTAACCTGAGGACTGGGAGGCAGAAAGAGAGAGAGAGGAGGGCCTCTGGACCACAGCACTGACTGCGAAGGGGCTTGCAGAAACACAGCATCCCAGGAAGCATTTTGATTTGTAAGTGGATGGGGCTGCAGCAGAGCATCACCTGAAACCCTTGGAAATGCAATAAAAACAGCCCGCCGCGTCTTGCATTCGTCTGACCTCTATGGTCATTGGTGTAGTTCGGGAGAGAAATTGTGGTCATGGGTTCCCATTAAATTTGCAAGGAGCAAGGACGGTGTTCGCAAAGCAAAGTCAGCCAAAGCAAGCTGAAATTAAAGGAATCTGAAGTGGGAGCTGAAATAAAAGCAACATCTGAAAGCTGCCCTGAAATGACCAGGGGATGCCCAGCACTCAAGGGAAAACCTCTGCTGCGGCAGCGGCTGTGGAAGTGTCTGGGCAGGCTGCAAAGCCCCCCTGACAGCGCTGCCCATCTGAGCTGATCAAAGCTGCTCGTGGGTGGCCACCAACATGTGGCGATGGGCCGGAAAGCTTTCCAGGGAAAGGGGGAAGAACAAGAAAGCTTGGGCCAGCCTAGACTTTGCAAGCAGGGATGTGAGCTTCGGCAAAGGCAGAGGAATGTAAATAGCTGCAGAAATGCAGTGGTCACAGGCCAGGGTGGATGTTAGCGATGCTGCCGGTGAGCTGAGCCAAGCAGATACCTTCAGGGAAGGGGACATTTACATGATTTTTCCCTTCCTCTCCACCTATAATCCAAAGGGGGGAGAGGTCACCTCATCCCAGCCCAACCAAGGCAACCTGTGATGCTCGTCTGGCTTATTTCACAATTATACCACAAATGACAAGGTGAGCAGAACAGGCATTTGAGGCACCTGGTTCAGGTGCTGTGCCTACAGCATTGCAAAGGTACCCCAGTTTGTAAAGCACCTTATAGTCTCATATGTGAAAAGTGAGGATAACCAGGAGAAATCAGACTGTTTTACTGACTTGCCCAACAGATCTGGCCACCACAGGTTGAGATGTCCAAGACGAGACGAAAGGAGGGTGAGTGTGGGCCATGGGTTTGGGTCTCCTGTCACTGAAGACTACGAGAAAAAGTCATCCCTAGTGAGAACAGAGTGATTAGCCAGAGTCCTAATACACAGCTGTTTAATGGCAGTGGAATAATTGTGCTTGACCCAGAGTGTTTTTCAGTGGCTTTAAGAAAGCGATACCTTTTGTTTTGTACAACCGAGGAACCTGGCAATAACACCGTGTCCTTGCATGCTGCTAAAATATATTGATCCTGGGGCACACTAAACTGTTGGAACAGGAGAGATTCATTGGTGAAAGGGGATGTGATATATGGAAGGTCCCTGTGCGAAATTGAAGTCCAAGAACTAAGAGTTGGAGAAATAATTCACCTGGGGCCCCTGGTCAACAAGAAGCAAACAAGAGCAGAGGCTGGCAGGTCTGCTCAGGGCTCCTGGCACCCCTGGGTGGGTAGAGCATTTCGGGGCCGTGCTCCCAGCCCAGATGGTTTCTGCTGCAGAATTGTTATACGGGCAGGGGAAAAACAGGATGTCCTTAGGCATCAGCAGAGGACAGTTTTTTGGCATGTTTAGAGTGAAAGTGTAGTAACTCCTGCCCAGGTCTACCAATGTCCTGAAGCACTCATTTGACTTAGGTGTTCAGGAGGGGTGTTGGCAGATGCATTCTGAGGACCTGGAGGCTGCTGAGCATAGCAGCAATGAAGTTATTCGAGGTAAGTTATTCCACTGTGCCAGAGGGATTTGTGACAGCGGTAAAAGGCACAACTCTTTTCACGCCTGTTTATATGGAGGACAAACTATACATTTTTTGTGGGCTGGACAGACTTGGGATTCCTGTAGTGCCTTTAAAAATTCAACATCCCCAGCAACTGGAGAAAAGGTCCAGCTTGAGCAGCCTCGCTTGCCTCAAGAGTCTGCAGGAAGGAGGACGCAGGGTAGGGAGGTGTCACAGTGGCCAAGTGCAAGGTAGGAATTGCAAAAGCATGACTGATGTTCAGCAAGTGAAACTCAGTGGGTCCTCTTGTTGGCATGCCTTCTGCAGCGTGGTCCAAGAGAAGGAGGCCAAAGGATCTCAGAGTCAGATGATCTCAGAAAGGCAAAGAAGTGTCTCCTTTCTCCCCTTATCTGTGGAACATCTCTTGGTCATCCCTGGTTGCCAAAGTGGTATTCTGGCTCAGCTAATGGCTTCCCAAAAGGGATTTATGAGAAGGGTGCAATAGGGTAGATAAGGAGAAATGCCTGCCCTCTCCCCAGCTTCTTTTCATTGCAGAGGGAGCCTGGAAGGCACCAAGTTTTGTCTGATTATTTGTGTAAAAAATGTACAACAAATACAGTAGCAAAGAAGGAAGATGTGTCTGTGCCTATATTAACAGCTAAGCACATCACCATTTCCTGTTTTCCTTATTTATTTTTTTTTAAAAGCATTTCCATGAAAATACTCACTGGAATGTTGTGGGGAAGAAGAGGTCCAAGCTCATTTAAGGACCAATAAAAGCTCCACCAGGTACAATTAGTTCTTCCAAGCACCAGGGAATGAAGTTGGCTCTTTATAGCATTGTGCAAATATGTGTCTGTCTGTGGAGCAAGCTCTGAGTAAAAACAGCTTGCAAATGAAACACGTTGCAGGAGGTGGTTGGAAACCCTTTGGACTAGAAGCTCTTTGGGGTGAAGGCTGTGCCCCATAGCTGTGTCCTTCCAGGGACAGCCTGACAAGGATCCTCTGGGAAGGCAGCGCTAGTAGCCGGCATCCTTGTGTCCCCAGCGGAGGAGCTGAGGAGTGGGAAGGTGGGCTGCAGGGATGCCACCCGTCTCCAAGCAGGAGCACGCTATGCCCTCTAAAGGTGTCTGTGTCTCACGCCCCCCAGCACAGCAACATCACCCACATGGCTTCCCTCTGCCCTCACTTGGAAAACTCAGAGTTCACCCTTAAAAATATTTTATCCTGCTCCTGGGAGCATCAGTATGAACTGGTCAGTCTGGCTGCCTGTTGCTGGATTCATGAGCAAAACCAAGTGAGCTCTTAATAAATTCTTCTTCCTCAAAAACAAAACAAAAAAACCAAGGGGCACAGCAGTTGTTGCTGAGGTGCTCTTCAGCAGCTTCAAGAGAGCACCCATTGCTTAGTAGCAGGCAGCAATGCCTGTGATGGGCTGTGCCAGAGGTGGATGCAGCCCTTGCATTGATTTTTCCTTGGTGCAGCTTCTTGGAGAGCTTTCCCTTGACCTTGTCCAGCAGTCAGCTCGCTCAGCAAAGCTACCCAGGTAAGCAGGGCGATATTTCCAACCCTCTGCCACGTCCTCTGGCATTCGCTACTGATGCAGCTCACGTATTGCAGATGTGCCCTTTGGAGGCGCATGCTTTGAGTGCCCATTCAATACTCTGCAGAAAATCAGACACAAGAGGCAGCTGGAAATATCACTGTGTGATGGGCTATTTTTCCAAATGCCCGAGAGAGGTGATGGCACTGAGCACAGAAGGTGATGCATTTTAGGGAATATACATGGGGCCCTTACTTGCCGCAGAGAGGTGGAGTGGTGCAGATACATCTCTGTTGTGTAATTAATGGCTTTGAAAAAAAAACCCTGAGCCTGTTGGCTAAGCCCGAATACCTCTGAGGGGTTCAGGAATCCCAGCTATGTATCTTTCAGGCGTTTCTTCCTCTTTTTTTTTTTTTTTTTTTTCTTTTTGCATTGCTGCTCTGCTTCAGTACTGGTCTTTGTTTGCAGCTTTCATTGTCTTTGGGCAGAGGGTTGGGTGGCAGCATGTCCCCCAGGCCAGGGCTTCACCCCTTATCAGACACCCTCATCTCCACCTCTCACTGCCAGCTCTGGTGGGGGCCACCCTACCACACCTTCAGGCTGGGGGCTTTTTGGGCAGGATAAATGAGCTCCCAGGCTCAGCCACTGGTGTCCTTGGGTATGAGCTGAGCAGTGAAGATCCCGAAGGAGGATGTGGGGCTGGGTCCCACAGGCAGGTGGCTGTGGATGTGGGGAGAAGGAGCAGCGTGGGGCTCACACAGGGCTCCCGTGCCCCAAGTGCAGCCTTCCTCTGCCACTGCATCCACATGTCACCTCGGGCAAGTCACTTAATTCCCCTCTAGTTTGCATCCCCATCCATCAGCTTGGGGCAGGAATAAATCTGTCCCCTGTTGCCCCATTCCCTTAGGGGCTGGGACTTTTGATACCTGTGGCTGGCAGCGGGCGTACGGGAGTTTGCAATAAGGTCCCCAGTGCTTGCACCCTCCCCTCATTCCCACTCCTGCAGCAGGTGACGCAGGGACACCCTGTGCCCACCTGTGCTGCCAGCATCCCCTCCACACCATGCTGCCCTTGCCACGGGTGATGGACACCCACAGGGAGGTAGGAGGTGTGGGCAATTTGTTTTCTCACTTAAACAAAACAGTCTCTCATACTCATAATGAAGAAGGGGAGGCAACAGCACTTGGCAAAGCAACTAACACTAAGTGCACTTCATTAGAAATGTTTATACTCCACCGCTGAAAAATCCACCAAGCGAGGCGATAGTGTGGCGCAGCACTAGCAGAGCAGAGGCAGCCAAGGTGGGGATTGTGCCCCGAGCCACGTCCCAGCCAGGCTGGGCTTGGGAATGTCACCAGCTTGTCCTGGCAGGAGGCTCGCAGGGTGTCTCACATGGGGACAGTGGGTGGAGGGACAGGGGTGCTTGGGGACAGCTTTGGGCTTCCTGCCCATTGTTCCATCTGGGACAACACGCCCTCAACAGCCTCAGATCTACTGTCTCATGTTGGCCATCAGGGTTATTTAACCTTCAAGGACGGGTGTATAGATGGAGTCGGCATCTCCAAGTAGTGTCGCAGGGCAAATAGGTATAATGGGATCCTGTGTGATGGGGGGGAAGCTTTTTTATGGTGCCAGTTGTGCTCCAGAAAGGCTCTGGTTGGAGAAGCAATGGTTTTGAAGAGATCCCAGTGGTCCTGGAGCAGGAGACCTCGCAGGGTAGGACCCTTGGGACTGCTATGCTAATTACTAGTTACTAGGAAGGTAACCCCCACCAAAAAAAAAAAAATTACATGTAGCTTTTCAAAACAGCAGGTGGTATGCCTGCATAGCACGTGCAGGAGTGCGTGTGTGTGCACACATGTATTTTTGTGCTGAGGGGGAAGCGAGTGCTTGGCTAAGTAAGTAGAGCCAAATGGCAGGTGATTCAGATGCTACCTCCTATTTCTGGCACCATTTTGGCAGTGCCACTTGAGTCCCTGTCTCTTCACCAGCTGAAGATAACAGTCTCCAAAAAAGGCCCTCCATGAAGCCTCAGTGCAAGTCCCAAAGTCAACAGGCAAAGGGTTAACCGAATTCCCAAGGCAGGTGGGAGCGCGAGTCAGACTAGGCGATATCGCAGACATGTTATTTGAAAAGCTAAGAAATTGTGGAATTCCTCACCTAATCCAACTTCCCCACAGTTTAAAGAAAACTGCAGCACAAGATATCACTATGGCCAAGGGAGACCCCCCACGAACCTTTCCCTGCATGATCCATATGTGAATATAGGCACCGTCAGCCACCTCCCATGGCGCTGGGCTTCTAATCCTCGGTGAGTTTGCTCCTGGTGAAGCTCATGGGATGCAGCCCCTATGATCAAGCCCTAATGCCTTGACCCATACGAGCTGAAGGTGGCTCCTCCATCCCTGTGACATTGCTTGTGTGAAATGCATGGCCCCCCCTCACCCCGCAGCGGTCCCTCTGCCTTTATCTGAGCAGGGTGCAAGGACATGCTGCTCACACCACAGTAGCCAAAGAGTAGTTAAAATGCCTACATGAATGAATGTTCAATGAGACAACACAAAAATTAGTGGAAATAGTGCTCTTAACTTCAGCGGTCCCCAGTTTAGGGCATACCTAGTATGAGAGGTGGCTACGGTAGCCTCTGTAGCTACGCAAATACCCGGACATGATTAATGATTAGCAAGCATAATTACAGCAATGGAAATTGCATCCCTGGTTCAAATCTGCCTGCCACTCCCCCTTTTATTTTTCCAGGTGGGTTTCTTGCTGAGCCTTCTCAGTCTACCAGGTAGATCTTCAAGCAGAAGAAGATTTTTTTAATTTTTTTTGCCTGGAAGTTGCATAGAATTTTGTTTAGATTTTTTTGCATTAAAGGCAACCATTTCAAATATGTACAGATCACACAGGTGTTTTTTAGTCAAAACAAGCACAGTAACCACAAGAGGTGCCAGACTGGAACAACCTCTTCTCCACTAACCTAATCCAAAGGGGAAAAAAAAAAAAAAAGAAAAAAAAAAAATATGTTTTCCAGAGATAGAATGAATTCCTTTGACTCTGCATGTGATATAAGGACAGAGAAAAATCTAGCAATGGATAGCAGGCACCCCCTAAAAGGGACTTTTAGAGGAAAGTTGCTTTCCCTCCAAGAAACCTTGATGTTGGAGCCGAGGAATGATTCCAAGCCAGACCTGCTGGGTCCCACTCCAAGGCTCCTGTCATCGGAGGTGATGAGTGCCTGCAACTGCTGTTTCTTACAAGCCGTTTTGGTATCCCTTTCTGGGCGAACCTTGCTGTTTCCAGTGAGTTAGCCCAGGGGCTTCAGGCTCATTTGGGCAGGCTGAGTACTGCCCTTGCTCCCTAATTAACTTGCATGAGCGTCATCTCATATTTGCCCGAGTCACCATGGTGTTCAAGAGCTTGTTGAGACCCCATTCATGTAGGGTAGCAAGTCCTGCCCCAAAGCCAGAACCCTCTTAGGGAGGGCAATATTTTGTGGGGATGCCTCACTAATCCCCCCACACGCAGCAATGCAATCGGGGCACGAAACCCCTCCGGTGGCTGATGCCTGTTTCACGGCCGCTTTCTCCCACCCACCGCCGCCCTCGCCGTTCCTGGAGACCCACATGAAAGCAGTAATAGCACTGTCGGGGTATACAAAGTAAAAAGATGACTCACTGCAAAGCCTTTGCTCCCACCTTCGTGAGGCAACCAGATAGGGAGCAATCTCCTGGGGAAGGGGGGTGGAATTTAAGTCAGACTGATTTTTTTCTGAAAACCTTTCATTTAGTCTAAACAACCGGCTTGGGATACTGGCACTTGGTTTTTAAATTAAGCGTGCTTTTCTGGGCACGATTCTGCCAGGGTAGCAATGGCTGGAGCCAGGTTTTGGTCTTGGGAGTGAAAACAGTCCCAGATCCCCACAATAAAATAGGAAACCAGCCCTTGAACTTCAGTAATTGCTTTGGAGGGTCTGCCCTGGCCGATGGGTAATCCTTGAGCCAGGGAACGGTTCTAACCTGCAAGTGGGCTGCGTGATTTGCATGAGGCCACCACAAAAGGCTGGGGTGGACTAAGTAGTTTCCACCTCACCCGGAGGGTTTCAGCAGTGGTTCCCACCTTCTGGGCAGCTCTTCTCCCTGCCACCAGCACGTGGGCTCTGGTTACCAAACGTGCCAGCCCCTGCAACCTGCCTTTCTCTGCCCATCAGTTTCCAGCACCAGGATTGATCCTGCGATGCTTTTAAAAGTCCATCTGCTAGGGGCGAGAGCATTGCAAGCTCTTAAGCCCAGAGGGAGGATGGAGCTCTCTTGCAGGCAGCAGCATCCCAAACCCAGCTGCCCCAGGCAGAGGGACTCCACTGTTGTGGGGTGGGAGGTGGAAGTTGTGCGAGGACAAGGATACCCATGCAAGGCTGCAGGAGCCCCTCAGACCAGACACAATGGGCCATAGGGTGTGAGCACTTCACTCGGTTTAACCTGGCCACGCTGCAGCTGGCTTTGGTGTTCAGCGCCTGGCTGGGAAGGCATCGCTGCCACACGTTTACCCAAACGGTGGCTACTTCCTCACCTGCCTCTCCTCTGGCTTTGCCACAGCGCAGGCTGTGGGGAGCCAGCCTCCCAGTCACAGCCTTTTTTTATATCATGTGAGCTGCTCTGGGTGTCTCCCATGGACAACCACTTTCCCCCAGGGCATCCACCCAGGGTCTGTTCCCGGGCTCTGCAGCCACCCTGCTGTGGTTTGCAACTTCGTTGGGGAGGGAAAGCAGAGCGTGCAAGCTGGGATCCCAGACAGAGCAGTGAAGGACAACTCTGTGATGAAGCTGGGGGACAACAGGCTTCGGGCAACTTGGTCTAGTGGAAGGTGTACCTGCCCATGGCAGGGGGGTTGGAACTAGATGAGCTTTAAGGTCGTTGACATGCAGACCCGGCGCTGCTGCAGCCACGAGAGGTTTCCTGGAGGACCTTCCCTGGTGTGTTGAACCTCGCTGTGCCCCGGTGAGTGCCCAAGCAGGGCGTGCGTGCTGCTGCCCACATCTCTGCTGGGCTGTCCGGACACATGCTTTGGCAATCAGAAATAGTCAGATAAAATGATTTGCAGTGTGGGTCTTGTTACAGAGGCATGACGTCATAGCCAAGGGGAAAGGCATCACCCCAAAGATCCCACCAGCCTGGGGGATGAAGTCTTCTCTTGCTTCTGCACTAGGCATCAGTTGTTATCAAAAAGGGAATTTGTATTAGCATGTGTGGAGGATATTATAGACTAAGACTGAGGGAAATTTTAGATGGTTGCTCATATCTAAAATGGATTTGCTGACAGCTTGGTTGTACTTGCTGATTTGGAGCTAACCATAACAAAAGTCTAAACAAATCACTGCTTGAGGCATTTTGCACTGATTTTTCTTCCCTATTCCTTCACTGAACCCATGGCAGCTTTTTCCACCCCACCTTTCTGAAGGCCTGCCAGTCCCGGTTTGCTGTGAGCGAGGCAGGCTCAGGATTTGAAGGAGTCACCCACATCACAAGCAAGTGCTGGGTTTCCTCTTGGATTTTATTCTGAGTAGCTATAAACTGGAAATACCAGGCTGTCTTGGGTCCAGCTAACAGCACACAACATAGCTGGTGAGGCAGAGAGTGTCTTCTGCTACAGAGCTGCATGAGATTTCTCCTGACCTGGGAGGAAGGCTAATTGGAGAGCAAGTACGGGGAGGAGGGAACAAGGACCTCTCTTTTCCTTCCCAGGGATTTATTCTCCTCATTTGATCCTGGCTTTGGGAAGGGAACAGTAACATCAGCAGGCTGTGTGGGTTGGTGGCAGGGTTCATTGACACACCTCAGCTGTGAGGGGGTACGGGCTGTAAAATGGGGTGGTTTTCCAGCAGAGATCTCCACTGCTCATGTCTCTGCCCTCATCAATGTATTGTTTTCCCCTGCAGAGGACCCCCTCCCAGCAATAGTGTCACTTCCCAGTGAGGTGACTTCCACACCCTCTCTTTGTAGGGTGTAAATACTCACTGCCACCCCCACCTTCTCAGAGGACAAAGTAGAAAGAGAGGCAATGGGTCTGAGGCAGCAGCAAGACCACCAGGCACATGGGAAGCCTCAGACACAAGTTTTGAGTAGAGAAAGGGGGATTTTCTACATGTCATGACAAGAGAATTGTACCCAACTGCTCCCAGAGCAAGCACCTGGCATTGGGGTGAGCAACCAGGTCCCACTGAATGAGCTTCATCTTCCATTGATTCAAGCAATGCAAGTATTTGTGTCAACAGCTGAACTGTCCCACTGAGTAGTTGCCTCTTGCCCACCAAACACCACTCCAGCCCAGACGGGTTTAACCTCACCTTCCAGACATTAAATCTTGCAAGGCTCTTGGCTGCTGTTCACAATAAGGACTCTTCTCACACCCAAGAGCTTGGTTGTGACCAAATCTCTCTCAACCATTTTTTCGGATAAGTACAGCAAGCTTCCTTGCTCTCTAGTAGAAAGACAGGTTTCAAGCAGGTCAGGTCATTCCTGCTGTTCTTTTCTGCTTCTTCCCACAGCTCCCTTTTATCCCTGATGTATTTAGCGGTGAAAATGTGGCCCATTGTCTTTTATCAGGCTCGCAAGGGGTGTTAATCAGCCTGTGGTTGTGCTCACCATACGCAACATCTTCCTAACACTCAGCGCTCCGCTTTCCCTACATAACATCACTCTGCAAGTGATTTAATGGCGTATTTATCTCATCCACATCAGGATCCCCTCACGGGCTTGTCCTAACTCAATCCCAGAGACACCTGACTTAGTTACATTACTCTCTCTGGTTACTGTTCTGCGTAGACACAAGTTACAAAATTGCCCATTAGTGCTTGAAGAGTCTTCGTTTAAATACCTGGGGGATTCACACAGTTAGGAGGGGACCTGGCACAAGTCTTCGCTGATGTGCATTTGGGTAACTAATTATATTTCTATTATTGTATGTGAGTGGAGAGGTCCCCCCACCACTGAAGCATTTAATGGAGAATAATTTAGACCCTTTTCCTAAGATAAGAGGCTGCTATAGATACTGCCAGATGTTGAGTCTTTAATTCACTAAAGTAATACAAATTAGCTGTGTGTTGCTCTGTTTGGCCTAAATCCAAATGAAGCTCTGCCTAAAATGCCCAAGCTTCCCTCAGCTCCCAGCCTGCCAAGTCCCTCCCGGCTCCGGCGCCGACGCGAGGCACAAGGACTAAACTGGTGCTGGGGTGAAGGTATGAATTGCTTTGGAAATAAAATGCTGTAGGAATGATTCCTGAACAAATGAGTTGCAGAAATGACTTAAGCTGGAAAGTAATTGTAAGTGCCTAGAACTGAATTAATTGGGAATTTCACTTGACGGCTTGGAGTGAGCACTGCAAAATGACCCAAGTCTAAGAGACTCAGTTGTGTCCCTCCCTGGGGATCCTCATCTCTGGCTCACCCAGTACCCAAGGTCTCCAGGAGCGTTCATGGCAGATGCATTCCTCCATCTTCTCACAGCTGAGCATCACTGGGCTGGTGACTGAGCCAGGGTGAACCCTTGTTTCAGCACCCTATGGCTCCGGCCGGGGTTCAATACATTTTCCCGGCTGTTCCCAAGCTGTGCCGCAGCTGAAGCTCTGAGCACTCCCTCTGCTGGCTACAACGTCATTTCATAACCCCTCCTTAGGGCCTCATCCCCGCAGGGAAGAGATGTCGGCTCTGGGGTGTGAGACCCAAGTTGGTGGTCCCAGCTTCAAGAACCTGGAGGTTCAGAAACACAACCAAAACCCTCCTTGGAGAAATACCACCTTTAAACAAAGATGACAGTAAAAAGCAGCAGCAACCCAACTCATCATCACTCCAGGTCACTGGCTGTGCCAGTGAGGGCTGGCATCACCATCCAGAGCAGCCCATGGGTCAACAGCCAGTTGGCTCACAGTGCTCCAGCTGTCTCCTTGCTGCTGCGGCTCCACTGGTCCAATGGTCTTGGTGCAAAGTCTTACTCCAGCATCACATCTCCAGCGAGTTTTCCTCCAACATCTTACACGGTCTGTATTTATTAACCTTCCCCCCCCCCCCCCCCNGATGGTGCTGCCAGGCAGCTGCAGGCAGGGCTGCCAGATCCAGCTGTGGGCTGCCCTGCACTCCATCCCCTGGAAGCAGCTGGGACTGCAGGAGAAGGGAAAGCCATCACAGGAATCAAGCTTTAACAGATCCCCAGCATCTTTTGTGGTGCCCTATTTCAGTGACAGTCATGGATAATTGCTTTGCTCTGAACAGATATGTGAAACCTCAGGATCTTTTCCAGGTTGTGAGGACTGTGAAGCCCAACAGGAGAGGATTAATTCCTCAGGAAAGGTTCCAGAAACTAAAGCTGCACACAAAGTAAAGGAAGAAATAGGGAAGTAAAAAGCCTTTTTGGAGATGAAGAAGGCAAAGTGACGCAAGGTTACCAAGGGCCAAGGCAAAAGGCTTGAAAGTTGCTCCCAGTCCTATGTTCTTAAATGGGATGCACAGCAAAACGAGGCAGTCAAAGCAACAGCTCCGTGAGGTAAAGATTAACGGAAAGCATCTTGAGAATGGCATTGGGGCTCTGTAGTCTAAACTATAAAGGAAAGATAGGCATGATGTCAGTGCTCGGTGCCACTCGATGTACCTGGGATGGGGTCAGAGATCTTGCAGGAGCAAAGGAACTGCTGGACGAGTGCTTTCCAAGAGGGGCTTCAGCCTTTGGTGGTCCTCCTGCCTCCTTGACATAAGCCAGGCTGAACGGGGTGCCCCCTCCCCACCCCAGCTGCATGAGCCAGAGGGCAACCTCATCCCCTCCCTGCTACCACTTCCCCACTGCCGAAAAGGTACCATGCTTCAGTCAGCCAAAATACACATGGGTGCACAGGGAGACACTTTGGATACCTGCCTTGTAACACCTGCACTGGCATGAGGTCTGAAAAATAACCTATCTATATTTCATTAGAATTTTGTGGGGTCAGGTTTTTTCTTCGTTTGGGGTTGGAATTCATTATTTCAGGACAAGGTGTCAGCATTTGGAAAAATGTGGCCAGGTTTAGCTTGCAGACATTTAAAAAGTGACTGAAAAAACAAATTCAGAGGCAGGAGAGGACCACACTGCGGTTTGCACCCTGGGTGTGCTTTTAGCTAGGTTTGGGTCAGGTCTCAAGCTGTTTCACCAAGATTTCTCTCTCATCACTGAAATCAGCAGAAACCAAGGGGCCAAGACAGCATTTACTGGGGATAAGTTTTAAAAATCCCCCCAAACATTCCCATACCAAGTAGGAAAAGCTGGAAACTTGGGTGTGCAAGATCTGCTGGCAGGCACATCTACAGAGCCAGGACCCAGCTGGGTTCCAGCCTCCAAAGTGGAGGAGGTTTCTGATAAGTGGAAAAAAGGGTAGAAACTTTTTCCATTGAAACTTCCACAGAACGGTTTATCGTCAATGTAGTGTGGGTGGTGTCATTTATATTTGATTTTCCGTTTTCTGATTAGAAAAGAGGAAGCTGTGTTATTTTCCAACAAAAAGTTACATTTCAGAGGCTGGCAGTTCTGTAAAATACCCCTGCCTCCAAAACCCAGCATTACAAAGCCCAAATGACAACAGCCTGGAAATCAAAAGCTAAATTTATTTCCGTTATGCATTTTCTTCCAAAATCTGAAAACATTTTGTGGGAAATTTCACTGTAAGCAACCACACACATCCTGGAAATCCTGGCATTTGCCAGGCAGGAAAAAAAAAAAAAAAAAAAAAA